>JAOTQJ010137153.1:0-41586 GCA_025642045.1 Solanum sejunctum | reverse complement strand
CCTAAGGGCACCATCTCCCCCTTGGGAGAAAACCTCCACCTTACCATCTCTCACCAAGGCCTTCAACTCTAACAAGGCGGTGTCAAGATCTTGCTTTGCCTTCACCTTGTCAATCAATGAAGATTTAAAACCATCAACAACCACTACACCACCATTATCAACCTCTTCCAACCTAACCCCTAATCTAAACAACCAATGGACCTCTTTGCCCACCTCTTTGCCACCATCATGAGGAAGGCCTAGGCTGCCCACAGACACTGTAGTTAGAGCTTCGGCCACAACATTAGCTTTACTGGGGTGATAGTGCATACTCATGTCAAAATGTTTAAGGAGCTCTAACCACCTTCTTTGTCTTAAGTTGAGATATTATTGGGTGAACACATATTGGAGACTCTTATATTTAGTAAGCACATCAACATGGACACTATACAAGTAATGATGCCAAATTTTCAAAGAAAATACCACTACGGCCAATTCAAGATCATGGGTAGGATAGTTCTTTTCATGCACCTTAAGTTGTCGATAGGCATAAGCTATCACCTGACCATTATGCATCAAAACACAACCCAAACTAATTCTTGAGGCATCCCAATACATAACAAAACCTGCCAACCCTTCCAGGAAAGACAAGATAGGAGCAGAGACATACTTATCATTAAAAGTTTGGAAGCTCCTTTCACACTCATTAATCCACATAAATTTTGCCTTCATTTGGGTTAACTTGGCCATAAGAGAAGCAATATAAGAGAACCCATTCACAAACCTCAAGTAATAACCCACCAAACCTAAGAAACTCCTAATGTCTAATGGTATCAAAGGTCTAGGCTAATTTCTAACTACCTCTGTCTTTTTAGGATCCATCTTAATACCATCACCCGAAACCACATGAACTACAAAGGCAACCTCTTTCACCCAAACTCACATTTCTCATATTTTTCATACAATATCTCCTCCCTCAACCTTTGCAACACCTCCCTCAAATGACCCATGTGCTCCTCCTTACTATGTAAGTAGATCAAAATATCATTAATGAAAACCATAACAAAGGAATCAAGGTAGGATTTGAAGACATTATTCGTTAGGTCCATGAAGATGGCCGGTGCATTAGTCAACCCAAAAGACATCACCACAAACTCATAATGCAATATCTAGTTTAGAAAACCATCTTGAGAACATCGCACTCCCTCACCCTCACTTGATGATACCTAGACTGAAGATCATTCTTAAAGAAAAAGCTAGCTGCTTGCTATTGGTTAAACAAGTCATCAATTATTGGACGAGGATATCTATTCTTTATAGTGACCCTATTGAGTTGCCGATAGTCAATACACATTCTAAGTAACCCATCCTTGTTTTTCACAAACAGCACTAGTGCATCCCAAGGTGATTGGCTAGGCCTAATATAACGCTTCTCTAACAAATCCCTTAATAGCCCCTTCAATTGCTTTAACTCTATCGGGGCCATATGGTAAGGGGGAATAGAAATGGGTTGAGTATTTGGAAGGAGGTATATGTCAAAATCTATTTCCCTTTTGGGATGACCACTAGGAAGCTCATCGGGAAAGACATCAAGCAACTTATTAACCATCGGAACCGACTCTATAGGAAGGACTTTGGAATCAACATCCCTAACCCTCATAAGATGATAGAGACACCTCTTAGAAATCAACTTTTGGGCTTTAATGAAAGAAATCAATCTACCCTTGACCACCACAGCATGACTCTCCCACTCAAAAATGGTTCCATTAGGGAATTGGATTTGATCCTATTGGTTCTACAATCAATAAATGCATAATATGCATGCAACTAATCCATCCTATGAATGATATCAAAATCCACCATATCTAACTCAACAAAATGACAAGGCAATATTCTATCAAAAGTGACTATGGGATAATTTCTATAGACTCTTCTAGCAATAATGGATGCACCATCGGGAGTAGACAGTTCATATGGCTCACACAACAATTCAGGTTTTACATTAAGCTTTTCGCCAACAAAAAGAGTAATAAAAGAAAGAGTGGCACCCGAGTCTATATAAGAATATATACATCAAAATCAAGAACCTTTAACATACCGGTGATGGCATCAGGTACCTCATTAACCTCTTGTCTCCCTTTAAGAGCATAGAACCTATTTTGACTTCGAGCACCCCCTTGTTAGCCTCCACTTCACTTGGGACCCGTATTTGCACCTTGGCCTTATGGACAGCCATCTCTACCTTTTTTTTTATTACAAGGACAATCAATTATCTTGTGATCACTTCTTCATAGCTATAGCAAGCATTAGTTTTCCTCAAACATGGGTCATCATGGCCTCTACCACATCTTGGGCACATAGGGTTAGGCACCACACCACTAACACCTTTGACCCTTGTGTTGTCATTAGCAAACCTCCTATTAGGAGCATCATAATACCCTTAGCCTTGATGAAACATGCCAACCTTGGGACTTTGGAATTTACCTTCAAAATGGGCCTCTTTGGCTACACCCATTCTCCTCTTTATCAACTTTTCCCCCTCCAATTGTTTAGCTTAAGTCATGAGGCGAGACAAGTCCATATTACCTATCAATATGGTGGGATGACATTCTTCATTTACCAAGTTGAACATACCCATCACAATTTTGTTCATCCTAGACCTTGGCTCGACCACAAATTGTGGAGCATATATGGAAGGTTGGTTAAAATTGAGGGCATACCACCTCTCACTTATGGACCATTGCTTTAAATTCATAAACTACATTATTTTGGCCTCCCTTAGCTCAAGAGGGAAGAACTAATTCAGAAATGCCGCCTTAAACTCCTCCTATTCCTCTTCTTAACTTTCCATTGAGTAAACTACATTTGGGCCACCCCTTTGAGTTTGTAAGCTGCCACCTCCACTTTCTCCTCAGAGTTAACCCAAATAATAGAAAACACTTTATACCCCTCATCAATAAATTCTTGAAGGTCCTCATCCACTTTAGAACCATGAAACTCTGGTAGGTTCATTCCTGTAAAATCCCTTACCCTAGAAACTAGTGTAGGAACATGAGGGGCTTAGGCTCCTTGGTTGATTTGATTAGTTATGGCATAGGCTAACATGATAATAGCATCTCGGAACTCTTAATAAGCCACTCCCCCATCTTAAATAGGTAGAGAAGCGGGAGGGGTCGGCTGCTCCTTAGGAGTACGGGATCTTCTTCCACTTGGAATAGGTATGATTAAAATAGCAAAGAACATTTGTTAAGGGAAAAGCGTTAACTTAACTTCTATAGCATGACATAGATCAAGAAGAAGGGAAAAATTTCCTAAAATGCCTTATAGCCATTTTCTCATAGTTGAGGTGCACTTCACAACCATGAGTAAGACTCTAATTGACAAGGTGTGCTAGATTTCGAGGACCATTAACAACCTAGTGCTTTGATACCAAGTTTGTCACAACCCAAGCCTAGGGCCTATCCATAACATGGCGAATGGGAACTCGAAGGGATCCAAATATGTCTCTTAGTATATCAATCACACATCCTTGGTTGCGGAAGCAAAGTAAGCAACGTCAAGAGATTTAAATAAGGATAAAGGGACTAAGCAAAACCTTAGATAATTATAAACAATCAAGAGTAAAGAACATAGCATAATTACATCACTTGTCTAATAACACCTCTAGCATAAATAGGGCAGGGACCAAGACACTTCCTAGGCTCACCCTCACAGCATCAAGAGTTCAACATAAAGAAATAACATAAGCAAGAATAAATAGTTAGTGTTCTCAAACATGAGGACTCACCCATTGCTTTTCTTCAAGACGTCCAAAATTAACCACGTGGAGTATGATCATGAGGAGATTCGGCTTCTACATGATAATGTTATGTAGGCATAGAGTATATGTTAGTACATTTAAATGTACTAAGTACATAGGATGCAATGCAATAAGAGATAGGTAACATAGTCAAAATGTATAATCATAAGCAAGGGATAGTATACTAGCAACATGTCATGCTGATCAATGCTTGAGGTAAACCATGCTTGTATAGAACATAATATATATGTAGGAAGAGACCATCATCGTAGACCAAGAAAAACTAGTACTTGGAATCCAAGCAATACCATCCCCTTGGAAGGTGACTGAGGTATCTACCCCTCAATTGTTAGTACGGGCTAACCACCCCCGACAAGGCAATTAATGTATCTACCCCCCAATATGGTACTACGAGCTTACCACCCCCGATAAGGAAATTGATGTATCTATCCCCCAACAAGGTAGTACGTGCTTACCACCCCCTGATAAGATGATTGAGGTACATACCTCTGAATAAGGTAGCGCAGGCTTACCACTCCCCAACAGGGTGATTGAGGTGTAAACCCTTCAACATCGTGATTTGGCTTAGCACCCTCTAACATGGTGTGGTAAAATTGCAACACCATAGATGTTTTTCTTAAATTCAACACACATATACATTCCGTTCATCATCATAATGTCATTTGACTCATAGTCATGCAATAGATCATCAGCAGCTCAAGAATTCTTAGCCGGATATTTTAGTAAACACTTGACGAGTGTGTAATACTAGTTAAAAATTATGCAATTCAAGAGTCAAATCATGTGAATAAAACTTCCAACACTTGGTAACACCCTTATACAAGATACATTGAAACCCCTTTATTAAATCTCATAATAGATCATCGATTTATAGCTCAAAACATGCTTAAATGGTCAACAATTTATGAAACCCCAACATAGTTTATAATCAAATTCATAATAAGAGATACTGATAGATAATTAATATTGAAAACATGCAATTACATAAAAAGAAATGTTGGGCACCATGGGTGTAAGGACCCAATGGTTGAAACCCATATATCTTAACTTTGGGGATTTCCTTGATGAAGATTTGAATGAGAACCTGAAGCTTGAATTAAATTTTTGAGATCTAGAATTTGAGTTAGGGACAATTGAATTTGGATAAAATATTTGGGTAAGTGTTTGATAGGGTTTGGGAGTGTCTTGAGTGATATAGGGCTGAAAATGACTAAGTGTAGATGTTTTTATGCATAGGAAGGCTTACACTTAAGGCCCTGAAGCCTAAGGCCAAAACTATTTTTTTGGCACAAAAATAATACTGATTCGCGGCCCTGGCATGTCGCAACCAGGGCGCGAATCAACATTGTATAAGGATATTTTTAGAAAACAATATAAAGTGAGATTTTCGATATCATGCATGAATTTTGAGATATATGAAAATAATGATTATGGGCATTTTCGAGGCACATTTTCTAGCACTTTTTGGAGCATTTCTTCTCATAAGGGGTTCATTAAGGATTCACTTCACTGCTTATGGATGTCACTATAGGCAAATTGGACATATGGAACAAAAGAAGGCCTAAGGCCCTCTCCTAATCTGAAATTAACCACATCACTTCCTAACACATAGTGTGCAAATTCTAGATAATGAAATGCAAGAATTTCAACAAGATAACTAATCCCACATTTGAAAAATGGCTCTACATTTAAACAATGGCAACACACTTTCAATTTTTTGATCATCACATATTCAAGCTTAACTACACATATATTCAACTCAAGATTCCTCAAATCTATTTGGGGATTGATTTATCAAGCACACATTAATTAGTAAGTACATGCTCCTCATCCATGGCACTATCAAAATCAAAGATATGGGTTATCAATGCTCGGATTGCTAAGGACTAGAGACACGATATTATATTTGCACGATTGTCATCTATGCATGGGGTTTGCTAGAAATTTGCAATCATTCATTCATTCAATAAGAATAAGAAAGGAAATAATAAAAATAAACACTACTCTATTACAACCCAAATAAAAATTTATATACAACCCAAAAAGTTAAAAGTTGCCTAAATATTCATTTGTAGTGCCATTTATCAAAATGAATACCATCATTGTCTTATCAAAAATAAAAATATCTAGAAGACAGGACATTTCTGAAGCTCACCCCCTCCTAACAAAATAGACATTACCCTGAATGTGCAAAGGAAAACAAAGAGTAAGGATAAGAAGAAGTAGTGAGTGTGAGAATCCCCCTTGTCAAGCCACTCCTGTTGTGGTGGAGGTAGTGGTGGTTGGGGAGTTAAAGAAGATGTCATGGGGGCATCAATGCACTCTTCTGTCGGTGTGCTATCAAGGTTAATATAAGGCCTAGCAAGCTTCGGTACACTCACACTGGATGTGCCAATCATGGACTAAGATTTCACAGACGCTGAAAGCACTGCATCCACCATCTCATTCTCCACTCCATCTAACTTCTCCCAATCCTCTTGGCTCTACTCTACTCACAATGTCTACTCATCAGTCTCCGCGGTGCTCACCTCTTGATTTTGTTCACCGCTATCACCAGAACAACTACATTTGGCCTCTCAATTTGGAATGTAGCCACTTTCACCTTGAGTAGTATATCTTCCATACCATTGAAAAATGCGCACAAATCAGTGGACCACAGAATAATCACCTCCTTCATCAATTCATCAATATTTGCCTTTAAATCTGATATGCCCGTGCTACCGCCACCTACTTTTCCAACAGCTAACACTCTATCACTTAGGCTGGCCAACTTCTTTCTATGGCTGCTATTCATAGATTCGAGCCTATCTATCCTCAATGTGTGAACTTCACTTAGCTCATTCTACTTTGTTTCAGCCTAAACATATGAATTTAAGGCCTTGGCTACTACTACTTCAACTAATTTGGGTACAAATGACTTAACACTTGTGGCACGAGAATGAGCGACTTTGGTTAGGTAGTCAATTGAAAAAATGGTGGCCTAGTGAGTGAAATTGACCATCTGCAATCTTTGTCCATGTAAAAAGAATAGGAACAGAAGACAAAAGTATAGTCGGGGATGAAATAGATATACCTGCCTTAGTGCCTTAGTGCCTAGCTGTGCAGCGCCAGACTAGAGAGCTTCAACATCAACAAATGGTGTTTTGCCAATCATTTTCTTTCTATTTCTATCTTTTTCGTCTCCTAAGTACACAACTTCAATCCTCCTAATGTCAGTGAATACTGATGAAGTCACCTCTATATTGGTATTTTCATTTCTTAGAACTATAGCTCTTCTACACAATGCAGTGATGAGACTTGGAAAGGGCAGAGAGTTCTAGCATTTCCTTGCTATTGTGAGGATTTCAAGAGGAATAATAACACCAAGATTTAGCCACTTATGATCTATAATACTCCTAACCAGTGTCGGTTTAATAGAGTGAAGTGTCGATTCATTTTGCGACAAGATTCACTTGCTGCTGATGAAGCCAAACCAGAACCATGCTAGGACATTCATTTCTTTCTTTTTAATGATAGCCTCCCTTATCTAACCATGAGGGAACTAGAATACCAATCCTCGAAGCAAACTAAACCTTCATATTATCAAATATTTTCATATTCAACATCTAAATCATTTCATTTTTATCCATGCTCAAGCATCCCAGGATATCATTGATTTTAATTTGACTACAAGGGACTTATATGCCCTGAACTTCGACAACATCAAGAGGTTTGAGAAATGATTTGACTCTGCTCTTGTTTCTTTGGAATGGCCTTATCATAGAATTCATAAAATTCTCGAACTAAGGAAGGCATATATGGATCTCGATGTTTAGTGAACAATTTGAAATTGTTGAATTTAGTAGATATCGATCTATCGCCACTTCTGTTGATAGTTGTTTTTCCTCTAAGATTGTCCTATACCCTTCAACCTTGAGCCTATTCAAGAATTGTAGAGCTATGCCTTCTTGAGTATTTTGAGAGGACTGTGAGATAGTGCCATGTAAGGCCTTGGCTCTAGACACACTTTTATGCTTCTTTCGGCTAGACTCTCTTTGCATGGGTGAGAGCTTCATCGATTTAGTTAGAACATGCTTTTTCTTGTTCATTCTGCATAACACACTTCAGCATTCTTGTGAGAAGTATTGACAAACAACTAAGTACAATATTTGATCATATGAAAGCCATTCAGAATAGACTGGTCAATTAGACCACATATCATATTCAATGAATTTACCAGGCAGATTCAACGGTCAAATAGACCATCACATTTTTGCATAGATTTCAGGCCAGGGGGCACAAATACTTTTGGTGATACTCATGCTCAATCTACGACATTTATATTTTATTCGGCCGAAAAGAGAGTTCATTGCCAAAAGTTATAGCAGTCTCTCAAGAAAAATAGCCAAATAAGGCTATGTATGTTTCATTTGGGCGCATCGCCGAATGCACATAGGTAGTTAAAATGATGATCACTTGTTGTGACTAGCAACGTCTTTCATCCATTCACAAAAACATCAACATTTTTCATAGATCACATGGATAAAATGCACACATTAACCCTCTACAACACATCCATACAAGCTTAACTACTGGCTACTACTATCACATGTTTTCAATGGCTATACGCTCAATCAAACTACAATACCCTTAAGAATGACAACACCCCATCAATCATAGGGCAAGTTCAATCACTTAAAGGAGATCAGGGGTTACTCAAACTTTACCCATAATCCATTGAAGCAATTAATAGAACAAGCAAGCACATTTCAAGATTACAGTCATATGATCATTGCCTAGTTTCAATTGAATACATTCAAGCATCATATCAAGTACAAGATTTGGGGCCAAACCCACAAACTATTCATTAATAAGAAAGAATACCTTCATTCATGACTCTAACCCAACTCATTCACACCCTAATTTTGATATTCATAAAGAGATATCAAAATTCGAAATAGATCATGCATGCATGCAACATAGGTATCAAAAGTAACACTAAAGTCCTACCCATATTATTCTCAACAAGAATTTAAATGTTTAAGGCATGATTTTCACATCACAAACCCTGATCAAATTTTAAAATAATTTCTTCTTCAAGAACTATAACAATGGTCAAAATCATACCTGTTCAATAATGAGACACAACGAGAACCTTTGGAGATGCTCTTTGACAATCACTCTCAATTTCATGGTGAAAATTTTCAAAGAAAATCAAACCAATGGGGTATTAGCGTACAAGGGAAGATAAAAGGAGGGATGGAGGAAAGTGAAAGTTCCAAGGCATTTGAAAATCATTAAGTAGGTCGGTGAGCATGCGTGTTCGGCGACACAGAAACACACTGTATAGCACACTTTGCTATGCGTCAAACATGCTAGGGACCACCCTTTTTCAAAATGAGTTTACCTTGACTTCTACCTAGAAGTGCGTTGAAACTAACCATCGCCAACTGGGATTGGAGAGTTACTAATTAGATATTTGGGTTGCAAAATTTAACAACAGCTACAGAGTCCCCACTCGACCAAACATGCGGTCAAATTGATCATCGTTAGTATAACAGGACGATATGCCGATTAGCACCTCTTGGTCGCCCTTATCAACTTTCCACTCCCTTTTTTCTTGTCAACCTTGCATAATTTAAAACCCATTATTAAAAGTAAATGCAGTTAAATACTCACTTTGGGTTTCCTCCCAAGCAGTGCCTTTGTTTATATCCTGGCATGACGTTGTTCCTCTTCACCTTAAGTTACCACCGACCTGCCTATAACTTATAATATAATAGGTTCATTTTCCAGTGTCAAACCTTTACAAATATTGAAAAGAACCTCATCACCATTAACTCTAAATTTTAAGTCTCTACTCTCAACATCAACCATAGCGGTGGCTAAGAATAGCCTCCCCAAAATGATTGGTATATACTATCAACCATACAATCCAAAATCACACAGTTTGCAGGAAGGATACATTTATCCATAGTCACCAACACATTGGGCAGAATTGCCAATAGTCTTTTTGATAAACCTATCAGCTTTGAGCAATAGTTTTATAGTTGGTGATGGGTTTCTAAACCCAGTTTCTCAAAAATAGCGAGGGGCATGAGATTTATGCTTTTCCAAAATTACAAAGAGTTTTATTGAATTTTAAGGATCCTATTGTGCATGGAATGTTGAACACCCGTGGGCCTTTCTTATTTGTCACCAAATTTTGTGTCAGGATTGCACTGCAGGTGTGAGACACTTAAATTATCTCAAATTCAAGAGTCCTCTCTTTTGTCACTAATTCTTTTATGAACTTAGCATACCTTGACATTTCTATTAAAGCTTCCATAAGGAGAACATTTACTGACAAAGAATTGAACATGGAAAGATACTTTTTGAACTTAGCATCCTCCTTTTTCTTCTTCAACCTTTGCAGGAATAAAGGATTAACTTTGACGTCATGTGCCTTCGGCCTTATAGTTGGACTTGAATTCTTGTGGAAAGTGTTCTTGGCTTTCGCCGCATTGTCCCCACTCTTCTCTTGTTTATCATTCTTGGGATTGCTCAGAACATATTACCTACCAGTTGAGCCTTCTTCCCATCATTATCAATAACAATTATATCTTCTTTTTCCTCTACGTTTTTCGTACATTCATCAACAAGTGATGGTTTAGTACCTTCAACAAACATTTAACTTCGAGTAATCATTCCCTTATGGATTGGCCACCGTGTCAATGGGTAGACCTCCCTTAGGATGTTGATTCAACTAAGCTAAAATATTTCCTAGTTGAGTTTTCAAATGTTTATTGGATACTGAATGAGACATCACAGTTTGACTCAACTGAGAAAAATCAAATTTTATTTGTTTTAGATCCTTGTCCGAAGCCTCCACCTTATTCAAAATTCATGAAAGCATATCTTTGATTCGAGGATTCTCTTGATAAACCACTAGTTTAGCGAACTTCACTTTAGCATGTGGTTAAATGTATATGTCTCCCTCATGATTCTACCAACCCACAACTTGTGCTTAATCCGTTGATGTTCGATCTGCCCATCCAGAGTTGTTAATCGACCTTTGATTCCCAAGTGGCCTTTGAAAAGCCAGCCAAGAACCCACTATTTGGTTACCCATGTAATGACATTCGTACCTATAGCTATAGGTAGAGGGTATATCATTGTAGCCACCTTCAAATGGTGCATATTCAAACATCACCTCTCCAGTAGCTCCCACAGTAATCATACTTTTGCGATTACCTACTATGACATGCTTGGTCAAAACATCAAGCTGCATGAACAACTAGCCATGTTATTATAACTTTCTCCCTCTTTAGAAAGCTACTCCTTGGTAGGAAATATATGGCTTGAAGGGAATACACCATCTCTTGTCTACCATGCTTATTAATTTTTGACAGGTCGTCCAAGAGGTTACATGCTTCAGTGAATGATTATGTCATTAAGTGTCCTCTTCCTAGGTGTTAAACTATAATTTTGTTTGCAGCATCAAGGCTCATATAAAAGTATTCAATAGAGTACGGGCTAGAACACCATGGTTAGGACACTAAAGAAATTTTTTTTAAAACCGAATCCATTTTTGATGCAACGACTTACTAGCTAGTTGTTTGCAATTCTCAATACTTCTCAATACTTTTTCTCAATTTATTCATCTTTCAGAGAGGTAAAAATCTCTCTAGGAATGTATTTTGTAGCTCTTCCCATGAAGGTATAAAATCATGAGGTAACTCTGCTAGCCACCTCAATGGGTCTCCGGTGATGAAGAAAGGAAATAGCCTTAGTCGGATGGCTTCCTAGCTCACTCCCTTAAAGTTGAATGGGAGACACACTTCAACAAAGTTCCTTAAGTGTTAATGAGTATCTTTACGGCTGAGCCCTCCAAAAAATCCCTTCTGTTGGAGAAGTTGCAACATGGTTGTCATCACATGGAAATTAACTCCTCTACCCAGTGGGTGTAGTCGGATAGCACCAGTGTTTCCGACCTTATCCCAATTAACATCTTCCATCTCCTTTATGTCCCCAACATTCTTACCATAAATGCTATAATCATTGTCCATCTTTACACCTATTATTCAACAACAAAAATAACTTGAAAACACTAAAAGGAATTGTAACTACAGGATAAAACTCTACAAATACTTCCAATATGAACACACTGATTCCCCAACAGTGGAATCATTTTTATGTCGGTCAACCTAACTACTCATTGGTAGATGGGGAGGTCATCATTAGTATAATAACCCAACTATAGTGGTTGGGGTAGATCGCACAAGGAATCATTATTTAAGGCAAAACTATCTCATTGGACCAAGTAGTTGTAGGATCAAGGGGTTGCAATAATCAAAATAGAGTTTAGCTAACAAGTTCTAATAATCGAATTAAACAACTATTAAGGGAAGATGTTATGGGTGTACAAATATGATCGATAATCTAACAAATGATTCTACGTACTTGACTATACGAGTTGATATTGATTGAATAAGCTATGTTGCTTGTAACCTAAATCACCTATGATATATGGGTGTTTCATATGGATCAGCTAAGATATCACACACACACAACCAAGGAAATGCTTGGCCTAAGAAGTCGAGCAAAACACTTACTACCTTGGCCATTGAACCGGTGAATGTGGATATCAACTGAAACCTTATAAGGTTTTTGGCCATTATATCCATTCCACACTCTAATAGTCCCAGTTGAGGTAACATTTAGATAACTAAAACAAAACCCAAGATTGCAACCTTGAAATTTTTACATTAAACTTAGGAACTGATATAAATTCACCAAAATCAACTGCAGAGAAGTCAAGATATCCGAAACACATTAAGTAAATTAAAGATCCATATCAAAAGCACACCTCTAACATTGAGGTTTTAGCCATACATGTGAGAAATTAAAGTTTGAATACCATATTGTAGTAGAATCCATAAGTTACAAGATTGAGTACGAATCTATTGATTATCACTGGCTAATCTTCTCTGATTTGATGCCCAAAAGCTTCAAAAGCCTAGCCTCCCTTGTACTCTAAGAGGAACGTTCTATGTACTTCTATTAGAGTATAATTATGCTACTATAGAATGAATAGATGGTGTACAATATCCTTCTTGAAATTGCTTATATAATCTATGCAAATGTATGAATGTTTGGCAGTCAAGGCCGACTATTGTCGAGCACTCCAGTGATGCAGCGAATATGCACTTGACTGCTTTCCTATGCATCTTTATGAGGCTTCTTTCAATACAATATTAGGCAATGATTCTTTGCTCTGCCTTTCCAATTTGGTGATGCTCAGAAATATTCTTCATTTAGCCTTTCTGTCAGCGTTTTGGAGCTTTGGGTGCTGCATCTTCGGTGATCACTTGTGCACTTTGATGTATCGCCGAGTATGCCTTGCGATATCAATTATGACCGAACTTTTACTCAACTTAGAACCTGTGTTGCTACATAGCTAAGCGATCTCCATGAGCATTTTGTGAATCCATGACGATGTCGACGATAATTCTTTTCATCTCCTTTTAACACTTTTTCTCACTTTCAAGGATCCCACTGAGTCTTGCCCTTTTGTGGACTTTTAACTCCCTTTCCTATCATGGCACATGCATATTTGATAGCAATTGAAATTATTAGGACATTAATGGCAATGTTTCTTTGCAATTTTATCTCAAAATGAGTTCGAAATATGGACTTATCACTAGCCTACCAAGGTCTAGTTAATGTATTCATTTAATATATGAGACCTAAATATTTACTTCTTGACCCAAGTGTGCACACCCTTGCATGTGTCTTTTCTTACTGTGTTAAAACAAATTTAAACAATCACATTTTTATTAAAAATTAGTTTTTCCGCATATGCCTTGCATGTGTATATCCTGTTAAGCCGTATATAGTTTTGTAAAATAATATCAATATGATTACATATGATGACCTATTTAATAAGGTTAAGAGAACTAGTAATTAGGTATTTTTTGAACTTACAAAGTATTGAACAATCAAAATTTAATTAGATAGATATGATTAAGCTCTATCCTTTCATAATCAACGTTTCCTATGTCACAATTACCTCCATTTTACTATCATCTATAACATACTTTCTCTTTGATATTTTTAGCAAGAATAATACTATAGATATTTTATAACTAAAGCGTTAAATATGCGAGGCATAGTGTTTTTTTTTTTGGACATTTTTAAAGTTGAGTTCACAAACAAAATTCTACACAATCGTTGAAAGGTGATATTCATCATTTTTTCTGAACATATTGGTAAATGTCTAGTATGTTATATTACTGCATCTTTAGTTTACCTTCTTGTTTAAATTAAAGATCCAAGACATTGAAAATTGTCTCATATTGGCTATTCATGAACAACTCAAACAAGTACGAATGCTTTAATTTGAAACTCCTTTGATGAAAAATTATATTATTTATACATGGTAACATTTTTTTTTACGCTTACATAGTACATTTTGAATCATTTTTCACCTTTCCATACGTTTATTTTTTACAATTTCAAACCCCTTTAATAAAGAATCTTGACTCCACCATTGTGATCTCTACATGATTCAATGGAGACATAAACATAATAAAAAATTATAGTACATTTGATGAAGCTTTAGTGATGTTGTGATTTAAATCTTAAAGAAGAATCTTGTGAATAAACTGAAGAAGGGGATTTGTTGCTCTTTAAGTTGTTGGATCGATTAGCACAATATAACCATCTTTCACTAAGTCTTTTATAATTAGTTTAGGCATAGAAGTTTCTTTTTGATAATTGCAAAGAGTTATTAACATTCTCAGCAGATTAAACAATGATTATAATCTAAAATCTCAATAGATTAATAAAATAGGAGTGCTAAATAAAAGGAAAAGATTGAACAAACGAACGAACAGACATTACCCCAATGCATCAAAGACTCCCGCCCATTGCGGGGTAAAGGGGGGTCGGATGTACGCAGACTGACCCCTATGTTTAAAACTATAGCGCGACTATTTCCAGATGACCCATGATTAGCGTCGAAAGTTGCATTGACTAACTACTACTTCACAATTGGAAGAAGCGCAGACAGTTTAAAAAGTCATTTTGCTTTATTCCATCATACCTCAAAGCCAAAAAATAATGAATCTTTGGCTCCATTCGAGATTGATGGAAAAGCTAAATAAAAGGAAAAGCATCCGTCAAAAAAGGAAACCCTAAAGGCCTCATGAATCCAATGTTTAAAAGTGCGTGTTTGTTAGTTTTTCCGATCTATCTATCTAAAAATATCTGAAATAGTATTTGGCTATGCAATTGGAAGATGTTTTTGAAAATGAGTTTTTCATATTTGAACACTTAATTTGATCAATTTTTGGAGTGACATTTTGCTAACAAAACTTTTAAAAAAAACTACTAAGATACATATTAAAACAGAACTTTTTTTTCAAATATGATAAGTTATATTTAAATGTCAATGTATTATCACCTTAAGCACAAAACACATGTAAAATTAACATAGGAAAACATATTTGAATAATTAGAGAAATGAAGTATGTAATCAATAGTGATTTCACAGGAACATGCAAATCCTTAATACTATCAAATTTGTAAAAGTTAGGATTGACCAACAAATATTATAATAGAATAATAAGAAACGAAGTAACGATATGGATCAGGAGGAATAAACGGACAAAGAAAAGAAATTAGTTAATTAGTATAATTTCAGCCCATAATATATGATACATAAGTACAAAAGATTATCGATATAATGCCTTTGAAGACTTTTGCCTTAGGAAGCAACTTATAATGTAACTGTGTATGTTGCTTTGGCTGTTAATGAATTAAGTATGATCTATCATACTTGTCTATATCTTCCTCTTCCATTGTAATCCAAATTGGACTTAAACATATGAGAAATTCAAGAATAAATAATTTATAATGACAGTGATGTCAAGAAGCATCAATCTGAAAGGAATCTTTTAATAGACTTACCATGACAGTGAGTCCTAATTGTGGGAGGAAATGTACCATTTCAATTCCACCACTTCTCTTAGGGGAAAAGAGATTGTCAAGAAAGTCGGCAGCATAGATGTACAAGTTTTAACGGAGAAGATGATTGCAGCGGTGTAATTTGATCGCACAAACTAGAGCAAGGTGTTAAGAAGTATTTGGACAGGCGTTATGTTGTATTTGCAGGAGTTTATTCAAAGATGGGATCTGCGATTGATTAATATATAGAGGCATGTATCAGAAGTTGCATCCTTTGCTAAAAGCAGGAACTTGTCGCACCTGTTGTGGAAAGAAGCCACTGGTTCATATAGCGGAGGGATTACTTTTTAGTTAGGGTTTTTTAAGTGCAGGGTAATTGCATAATTTAAGAGTTATTTTTAAGTGGGGGTATTAAAGTAATTTAACTTAAGATTTTTGGAGTTCATGCTTTTAACGTAATATAGATTAGTATAACTAATCCATAATCATTTTTACTCAGTACAAACCATTAATTCAGTTTAATACCTCAAACTTTGAGTCATAAACCATTCTCTGTGGGATTTGGCTTGACCTGACCTTTGGAAAAGTTGTGACGCGTCTAATATGACACTAAGAGGTGTCCCATCCAAGCTTATGTTTGTATCACAAACATACATAAGGTAAAATAAGCTTAAATAAGAAAATAAGTAAGCTGAATGCACTAAGGTAGAAATGCCATAGTTTCCCCTAGGGGAAATTTACATCAATCTATAATGTCCAAAACATGCTTTTATGTCATAAGATCTTGGCAGTGTCTAGAACATAAATAACTAGCTTACCCTCAAGATATGTATTAAAGGGAGTAATAAAGTCTTAATGGAAAAGCGTCATAAAGGGGCTTGTTCCCAAAGTCTGGGAACTCATCAA
Source organism: Solanum sejunctum (assembly GCA_025642045.1). Classification (NCBI taxonomy): domain Eukaryota; kingdom Viridiplantae; phylum Streptophyta; class Magnoliopsida; order Solanales; family Solanaceae; genus Solanum; species Solanum sejunctum. The sequence goes on along the minus strand of JAOTQJ010137153.1, from coordinate 24,953 downwards.
CAACCTTCAAACTCAACCCCCAAGCTAGCCACAAAATGGAATAGTTGCCATTTTATCTGTCGCTACATGAATAGATCATTTAGGCAAGAAAGTATGTGTTTGTATGTGGAATATACTAAAAGTGTAGGTATATTATGAATCAAAGTACATCACAATACAATATCAATTCAAATAATCATAATCAATATGATAAGGACACAATATGCATGATCAGTACAAGTTTAAAACCAACAAAAGAAACCTCACCAAATCCATTCATAACCTAAAATATACAAATGTAGGAATAAGATCATAATCGGCATATAAGACCATACATACAATTACATGGAATCACATTGTTTCCTATACACTGAGTAAAAGAGTAGTCTACCTTTTCTAGGTAGACTATACCTTACTTTACGAGATCCTTTCCATTTCGTCAATGTGCTTTAACTTGATACTTAGTGGAACCTTCCCATTTCAGTGCATGATTTTCAATGTGTATATGCTAACATAATAACATATAGGCACATAATCATCATCACCTACGGTGGCACATAGTTATAAGCATGGTAGGCTTTATATTAAGGACCCCTTAAGTAGAATCCCCACTCTCAATCTCATTTTGTACTAGGCCATACCCCATAGAATATATAAATAATGCATATATGTAGCTTTCTACATAATTCATATTTCATTAAGATCATACTTTAATAGCTTATAAAATATCCATCTTAATTCTTCACGAAAACATCTGTCATCGTAAGAATAGTCCATCTACTTTAGCTTTCATAGTATATGGGTAGGCATCCCCACTATAACATGATCGTCAACATTAGGGTTTTAACCACCCTCCTTATCATAGCATTATTATCATCATAATAATGGTCATGAAACATCATCATCATAGTCATTTAAAATATTTTTTTACATACATGAGATCCTAATCATGAAATCTATAACTTGATGTGAGAGATTAGGGATAAGTTTGGATCCATAAGAAATTAAGTCGAAATCATGCAATTTAATGAAATTCAGAGAGGAAACATGTAGTTAAATCTATTTGGATCATTAGTAAAGAAATTCGCATTAATTCATCAAGCGCTAACAATACATGCTTGAAATCATCGACTTTTATTTAAAAATCTTAGAAATCATGTAATTTTTTATTATTCATTTATAATTAAGTATAATCATAATATATAAATTATAATACATTTAATTGAAATCATGGCTTAAAAGCCCATAAAATATCAACCCAAAACTCTTATAAAAAGAAAGTTTTGGATTGGGTTTCATTGATGAAACTAATCCATGAAACACCTCATGCCGAGTCCTTAAGAATTGGAGTAGAAAGAACTTGAAATGCTTTGCAAAGCTTGGAACCCTAGCTTCAATGGAATCCTTGATCTAGAGAGAGAAATATTTAACAGATTTTTTTAAAGACTTATGATCATTAATTAACTACAATAAATTAGGGATAGAATTTATAGGGTTAGGGTAGGTTAAGGTAGTTGGGAAGGACAAAATGGCATTGTTTAGGACTTAAACCAATTCAGAATTTCAAAACACCCTTAATTAAAATTTTCAGAACAAACTACGAGACCCCGTTCATAGGTTATGGTTCAATCTATGGCTCTTGACTTGGCATGTAGGACCTATGCTACAAAAGGTTGAGTCATTGGAATTGGTACCTTTCAAACATTGAACATACAGGATGACTTGTCATTCCTTTCACGGACTATATGCCTTTCCACAGGAACTCCCCATGCTTAAGAATATTTTCTATCCTTCAAAGGTCCCTTTGATGAAGCCATCTACCGATTGTTATTCTATTGATGGTGCATCCTATTAATCATGAAACAACTTCCTAAAACACCAAAAAATTCCATCTTTCTAGACTTAGGTTCACTAACCCACTTACGACCTATGATACTATCCACAAGCCATAGACTTGCTCGTGTGAGCATGTCAATTCCAAAATATCTTAACTTTTGTTCTCCAACCTAACAACATGTCAAGTGTTACAATATCTCTCCTTTGGGATCCTTTATCCTAGAATGAGATAGAACAATACTTAAATAGAGTAGAAACAAAGTCATCATCATATCACATATACAAAAATTCGATCAAATCATCTTTATCATAAAATTCATCAAACGCATGCATCATATTATCATTCAAAAATAATTTCATGATCATTCACATATGCAAACTAATAGGATACACATAGTCATGAGAACTTAGGAGGAATAGATTATATTAGGTACCTTAGGATTGACTCGAAAGAAAGAGGTAAGGATATCATTTCGTCATGTCCACCTCCTCCTCCCAAGAAGCACTGTCAACTTGTTAGTTTCTCTAAGCATTTCTGCAGGATTGATACATAAAACACTATATAAACAGTAGATAATTCCATAGCAAAATCCAGCTCATAGGCTACATTTCAAATCATTTCACTATCTCATAAGGTCCCACATATCTAGAATCCAATTTACCTTTTTTACCAAATGCATGATTCTTTTGATCGGTGAACTCTTTAAATACAGCTAATAACCTTCATCAAATTTTAGTTCCCTTCTTCTAACATCAGCATATAATTTTTGATGACCTTGGAAAGCCTTTAACCTTTCTCTTATGACCTTTACTTTCCCCATTCCATCAAGTACCAAATCTTACCAATTAAGGCTATCTCTCCCTCCTCAAACCTTCCTCTAGTGATCTGCACTTCTACTGTACAAAGCTTCGAATAGTGCTATGTCAATACTTGAGTGGGTGCTATTGTTATAAGCAAATTAAAAATAGGAAAGTGATCATCCAAACATTCTTTAAAATCAAGAACATAATCCTTCAACACATCTTCCAAGTTTGTATTATCCTATTGGCTTGTCTATCCATTTCAGGATAAAATGCAGTATTGAACTTCACTTACGCACCCATTCCTTTTCAGAATGACTTTCATAAATGTTGAAGGAAAATGAGCACCTATATTAATTTTAATGGACGATGGTGCCCTACGAAACCTTATCAATTCCTATATATAGACCTTAGCATAATCTTTGGTACTATATGAAGTCTTTATTGGCAAAACGTTGATTGTTTTTGTCAATCTACCCATAACCACCCATACTGAGTCGAATTACTTTCTAGTCTTTGTAAAACCTGTGGTAAAATCCTTATTCACTTCCTTTCCTTTCCAAGTTTGTATCTTATTATCTTAAGTCAGACCACTAAGTCTATGGTGTTCGATTTTCACTTGTTTATAATTAAAACACCCATGACACACTTTATTATGTCCTTTTTCATACCATTCCAAACAATGTGTTTCTCTCAAAACTCGATACATTTTAGTGGATCCTGAATGAATATAATACTCAGAATTATGAGCTTTATCAAGTATATTTTGGTAAGGCCTCAAATATTGTACGACCATAATGTATCTTGAAAATCTGTTTATAAAAAGTTTTGGACCAAGGTGACACTTCAGGGAAGCCTTCATGATCAAGTTGAGGGTTTGTGGACCGTGTGGAGGCTTTTTGAAGTGGCTCTTGGCAATTTTTGCTATTCCTACAGGTCATTTGTGACTTTCTAATCTTAAACCTGTCAAATGATCTATACTCTTCTTCTCTCATTTAAATTTAATACAACACTAAGAATTATTCAAACTCTCCCATACGAACTCCTCTCAAGTGAACTAGTGAAGGCTAGCTTGGAGCATGAGGAAGAGTCTTATTCTTCATCAAATTCTTCTTATTTATTCTTGTTTCTTCTTGATTTGCTAAGGTTTGTGGGATTGATTCATGGACCCGTTCAACCCTGAAGACCCCAAACTCTTTTACACTTGATTTTATAAAATTGAGTTTACTTTAATTATGGGTTTCTTAAAATTGTTATTTGTTTGATTTGATTGAGATGTGGGCTATGTTTTATTGTTGATTTTAAAGTGATTTAAGCCCTTATATATTGAGTTTCATGAATATTATGAAGATTTGAATATGTATCCCTTTAAAGTTTGATTTAAGCATAGGTAATCCAAATTGTAATTTGAATGTGGATTTTACTTATGTTTTACTTAAATTTCATATTATATAGTTGATTTAAAATTTAATCTTTCCTGTCCATGTTATTCTCATATCATTTATGGCATATGTATTCATGAGCATTAGTTTTGAAAAAAATTATTTGGTGGGTTAAGCTCACATATTGTTTTGATGTAAATTATTCAGTGAGTTAAGCTCACATATGGTTTTGATGTAAATTATTTGGTGGGTTAAACTCACATATGGCTATGATGAGAATGTGATCACAAAATATCTATGATATGACTCTTTTAGCATTTTGGGTGTTTACACCGTCTTGCTAAATGTAAAAGAACTATTCCTATATATGAAAAGTATGACTTAAAGTATGATTTGGCTTTTGAGTCCAAGTATAATTATAAAGTATGTTTGACCTTTAATCCCAAGTATACATTGAAATAATTTTAAATAACTTGTACCTCTTTTAAAAGTATGTATACGCATATGTATTTTTGTGGGATGATGAATTAGTAATGATGAGATTAGAGGTGTCCGGGTTATACCTAAGGGTCCTTTTTCTCTCTCTTGAACTATGTGCCAACATAGGTATTTCATATAGTATCTCTCACTGAAATGGGAGGCCCGTAAGATGCGGTTATAATTTTGATATGATATGATATAAAAACCCTATTTGAATGGGAGGCCCATAAGGAATGTTCCTTCTTCAAAATGAGAGGCCCATAAGGAGAAGTATGGTTTACCTTTGGAAAGTAGACCATCTCCTATTTGGTGTGAGAATAACATTGGAATTCAAAGTAATAGCTCGCTTGGTCTTATATGTTGGTTGAGATCATATGCCTTCTATATTAAAGCATTATGCATAACATGCATCATGGATCATGGCATATTGTTATATTATACTCCTTTGCTTATGTACTTCCTTCAATATTATGTTCCCTTGTCATCTGTTATTGAATGTAGGCTTAATAAGTTCATATCCATTGTATGCCCATATACTTAGAACACTCAAATGCACTAACACATACTTTTTTCCTACATGATCTAACCATGCAAGAATCATACACTATATCCATCCACCTTTTCATGGCTAGTTCAAATTTTTGAAAGTCGTTGTAGTTAGTTCTATCTTTCACGGAAAAGCCATCATCCATCTACCATATGTTTCTTCCTCTTCTATTATATGTACCTTGAGGGTGAGCCTGTGATATGTCTTGGCACCCCTTCTATTCTATGACTTAGAGGCATTGTTAGACAATATGTAAACTCTTGTACGATTATATGTTATGCTATGTGTTGTTATTTGGGGATTATGGTTATGGCTATCTATTAGACATGGTTATTATTATTTTGTTATGAGATAATGTGTATGTATGTTATGATGTGGAAATTTGGAAGATCCTAATACCTACTTTTCCCCCATAAAGTAAGTCATACTTACCCGTCCCTTAGTTTCTATGTGTTATATGCTATGTGTATCCATGCAAATTCCTATCCCTATGATGTTCCCATAGAGTGAGCCACACTTTCTCGTCCCTTAGAGATGTATTTTTATTGTTATATTATGCGCCTCCAAAGCGATGATGTGAATAGGATACTCTGAAGCTTATTTAGGGTCTCTTAGCTCCTATTTGCCATGTCACTCCTAGACCTTAGGTCTGGATAATGACACTAACTAATGAGTTGACATACTAATTTTGATGTCAAAACTTGCATTTTACATGATGATAAGTAGTGTATAAAACAAAATTTTTAAGTTAACAATTTGTCAAAGATATAAGCATGTGAATAATTCCCTAAATGATGTTTATGATAGTCCCAAAGATGAAAGGACAATTCTCACTTGGTGGTTCCGTAAGTTTTGAGATACTCTTGAGATTGCTACTTATGATTCTAAGTGTTGTTATTTGACTAAGTTATGTTTTCAAAAATTTCCTGGGCTGACTTTACAACGAATGAGGCATTGAGGTGAGTTTCGGTAAGGAATACCTAGAAGCAACCTTTTGTTGTATTAACAATGTGCCACCATAGGAGCCCTTGTATTCTAGGTTAGTGGATCGACATAGGCTAACTATGATATATGATGATACATTCTATGTGATGGTGTTCCACTCAGTAAGTGTTCTCCTCGTGCTAACATAGTGGGGTTATCTTGGATTTCCTGTAGTAGCTCACATGGTCTTATATGTCGGTTATGGTCTATTCCTACAATTGTATGATATTGATATCTTCGTTCCACCATATATGTTTCATTTATGCATAGTTCTTACTCATGTTGAATGTATTTCCTTGTGCATGCTTAAGCTCCTATTATTGTTTTCCTTGTTGTTTCATGCATTAAAGTTATTAACTTATGAATGATGTCATAATAATATTATGCTTGCATTGGATCTCACATACTTAGTACATTTCAGAAGTACTAACACATATTTTGCCTATATGATATCACCATGTAGGGATAGGCGCTCCTTTTCTAAGTCGTGACTAGTTCTTTCGATGTTCCAAGACTAGTACCATTGTGCTGAGCCTGTAATTTGGTTCTCCACCTATTTTCCTTTCTTGTGCTGTATTTATGGACATGATGTATCTTTTATTTTGTAAACTAGTGGCTTCTATTTTCTATGTTGTTCATATTTGAATCTTTTTTATTTGAGAAAACTTGACCGTTTATCGATTCACATTTATCCATGCTCTAGTTGGTATGTTTACGTATACTATTTATATTTTAAGATGATGTCTTATTTCAAATGATATCCCATCGACCTTATCCCATTTACTTATGCAAGATGAATGAATTTATGTCTATGAATGATTGTCATGCTAAGATACAATGGATGAGGTACCGTGGGTGTCTCTAGGATACAATGGATGAGATACCTATGGGTGTCTTATTCACCATTTTATGACCAGGCCCTAGGCTTGGATTGAGACACTTTGGTTCTCAATAAGTAAGATCTTAACTTCTTGAATACAAACACTAGTACAAGCAACTAATAGTGCCACTTTTCCTAAAATTTATAGATCTAAGTAAGGGCAATTGGAAAAAATCCGTAAACACTTGAAGATGGAATTTTTTTATGACATTATCTCTCCTTTTGGACCTATTTCACACACCAAAACTGCCAATTTCCTCTCAAAACGTCCCAAGACCTCTCTACTAAGTTCTTCCTAAATTTAAGGTTCCAAGACTTCTCCAGTAAAGGCCATGCTTTAAGGTGATTCATAATTTCTTCAAGTTTCTCTTACCTTTCTCAAGGACATTAAGGTACATGGGTATTGTCATCCATGGGTCCATCCACCCATGGAGTCCAAAATCCTTTTAAACTCAATCATTTAATTTCAAGGTTGATTTCAATATTGGTCCTTCCTATTCTTACTTATATGCATGATTAATGTTAATTGTCATTTATTAATTTGAAATTCATGAACTTCTTCCAAATGTTAATATTATGAAATATTTTATGGTATTTGAGCTATGTATACTATTTTACTATGAAATAGATAACATGCATATTTGAGCAAAATTTCATAAAAACCCAACATATTTCATGCTTACAATCCATAATAAAAGATACCCAAAGATAATACATCTTGAAAAAATGCAATTTTCATAAGATAGAAAGATTAGGCACCGTGGTTAAAAGGACTGAATAGTTGAAAATCACATATCTTAAACTTGGGGATTATTTGATGTAGACGTGAAGGAGACTTGAAGCTTGAATAGGGTTCTTGAGATCCGGAATTAAGCTTGAGATAGTTGAATATGTGTGAAATATTTGGCTAAGTCTTGGAGAGGTTTTTGAGAGGCTCTTGAGTGATATAGAGTTGAAAAATGACTAAGTATCAGTGTTTTTATGCGTAAGTGGGCATGGGCTATGACCCTAAGGTCCTTGGGCCTAAATAAAAAATAAAGGAAAAACTTGTACTAATTTGTGTTAGGTCCATGATGCAGACCCAATGCGGAGGGCAAAATAACATTGAATTGCGCGCCAGGCACATCGCGGCCAGGGCTTGGACAGACACTGGATAAGAAAATTTTGCAAAAATTATTTTTCGCTATGAGTACTCTAAAATTAGAGTTATGCCTAGTCAATTTCCCCCCCCCCTAAACATGAATATGAAGTCGAATTTTGGATATCACCCACAGATTTTGAGATACATGAAAATTATGATTATAGGCATTTTCGAGGGACACTTTTGGGGCATTTCAATATCTCCCCCTTAGGAACATTCATCCCAGAATGTCAAAGAAATCTACATAAGAGAAATAATCATGAATATTTCATCCCAACATGAATGCAACAAATGCATTTAAACATCATGTTTAAAAATCTCAACATGAATGTCAGAAATCACCATAACTTGTTAACATACACATCGATGCACGCAAAATGACATAAGGGCTAAAAAGTAAGAGTTGAAATCATATAGGGGACTTAGATTAGTTCCTTTAGGCTTGAGTAGAGTGCAAGATATATGTATATCACTTTCTTATGTTCGCCTCGGTTTCCCATGTGGCACTTTCAACTTGTTGGTTCCTTCAGAGGACCTTGATGAAAGCTACATCTTTGTTTATAAATCTCTTTACTTTTCTATCAAAAATCTCCACTGATATCTCCTCATCAGTCAAATTATCTTCTACCACACTCATTACATCCTAAGGAACTATAGCATTAGGATCACCCATACACTTTCTCAACATGGACACATGGAAGACAAGATGAACCATGTCCATCTCCATAGGTAACTCCAACTCATATGCAACTTTACCAATACTCATCAAAACTCTATGAGGACCCACAAACCTTGTGCTTAATTTCCCGTTCATGTCAAATCGAACCAAACCCTTCATAGGTGAGACTTTGAAGTAAACTCCAATCACCAACCTTAAACTCAAGATCTCTCCTCCTCACATTAGAGTAGGACTTCTGTCTACTTTGGGTTATTTTCAATTCTCTCTAATCAACCTTAACTTTCTAAGGATTCCATAACAAAGTTCAAACCTAACAAAGCCATCTCCCCTACCTCAAACCATATAATCAGGGAGCTACAACACCTAACATAAATGGCCTCAAAGAGAGCCATACCAATGCTTGAGAGGTAGCTATTATTTTAGCAAATTCAATGAGTGAAAGATGTTTATCCCAACTACCCTTAAACTCCAACACACAAGTTCTAAGCATATCCTCAAGGGTTTATATAGTCCTCTTAGCTTGACCATCCATGTAAAAGGTCGTGCTAAGCTTAACCTTCATACCAAGACCTCTTTGGAAGGACCTCCAAAAGAGAGAAGTGAATTGAGCACCACAATTGAAAATGATAGACAAGGGAACCCCATGCAATCTAACCAACTCATAAATGTACAATTTGGGATAATCTTCAGCACCATAAGTAGTTTTAATTGGTAAGAAGTGAGTTGACTTTGGTATTCTATCCATAACAACCCACAAAGAGTCAAAATATATCCTAGTCTTAGGTAAGCCTACCATAAAATTCATGTTGGTTTCCTCCCACTTCCAAGTACAAATCTCTATATCTTAGGCTAGACCACCCATCCTTTGGTGCTTAGCTTTAACTTGCTGGCAATTGTGACACCCATATATGAACTTGGCAATATCTCTCTTCATACCACCACACTAATACACTTCCCACAAGTCTCTATACATTTTTGTAGAATCGAGATGAATAGAATAGGATGAATTATGAGCCTCATCTAAAATCTTCTTTCTAGAGTCATCAAGATTAGGTACACTCAATCTACCTTGGTACCTAAAGGCACTATCTCCTCGTTAAGAGAAAATCCATCATATGTAATTCAACAAAATCACAAGGCAGGAATTATACAAAATGAATAAAGGGAAATTCCTATAGTCTCTTCTAGCAACAATGGACTCACCAACGGGGGTAGACACTTCATAATGTTCACATAAGAATTTTCACAAACCAAGCTTAGGGCCTAGATGTAACATGGTGAATGGGGAACCCGAAGGGACCTCAAACAAGCCTCTCAACTTGTCATTACGTATCCTTGGTCACGGAAGCATACGAATACATAGAGATTAATAATGGGGCAATAGGACTAAGGGAAAGCTTGAATAAACGTCAAAATCAAGAGTCAAGAGTCAAAGCTGATACATAAATACACATGTCCAAAATCAAATAAAGAAAACAAAAAAAATTAGAGGGGGTCTGCTTTTCGTGAAAAAATACCAATTGAAGTAAGAACCTCTAACACATATATATTGCACGGGACAAGACAAGCTAACCGAGCTCACCCTTATAATCAAATATAACATAATATACTATCTCAAAACCTAAATAATAAGGAAAGACATAAACCAAAGTCCCCAAAATGGAGGACTCACCAACGAGCTTGAAATAGCACCGTCTAGCCACGTAGAGGATGATGATGATCAACTTGAGCAATGATTCATACATGGTGATATTATCTAATCAATACTATCAGTTAGTACATTTAAATGTACTAAGTATATTGGATGCAATGAAATAATAAACAAGCTTCATAGCAAAAATGCATATATTAGACCAATAGGCATAATCTAGTGATATGATATGTATGATCAATGCATAAGTATAACATGCTAGGGTAAATCATGCTTATGTAAGATATCATATATGTATAAGACACCAAGCTAGAATACCAACGTTGGATGTTCAAACCCGGACACCCTGGTAGCGAGGTACTACACCCCTTACATGGTTGATGCCATTCATACTCGAACACTCGGTTGGTGCTGTACTCCCCTCACATGGTTGATGCCATTTGCACTTGGACACCCTGGTGGCAAGGTACTACACCCCTTACATGATTGATACTGTTCACACTCGAACACCCTTGTGGTAAGGTACTCACCCCTCACATCGTGATCCGAGCACTTATGCCCCCAAATCGGACAGGGTCTAATATAACAGATTATAGTAAACATACATATATATCATATGTATAAGCTCAGTTCATCATTAAAACATGATATATATACATATCGTATGCTTTGAACATTCAATTCCTCATGAAACCATAATCGGACACTTTATCAAACACTTAGCGGGTATATAATGGGGGTAAAAGAGCATGCAATTTAGAGATGGAATCATACATTAAAATCAGTGGTAAAACCTTTAATCAACACCTTACAACACCGTCAAGTCATTCACATCAAAAACCCTCATCAATTCAAACACTAGATCCAAGATTTGAAGCTTAAAATATGCTAAAACAATCATACTTTCATGAACTAAAAATCACTATTCAGTAAATTGCTCAATGTACAAGACCCATATGTAAAATCAACTTTAAATCATGCAATATTGATTAAAAGAGGGTTTAGGTACAATGGATGGAAGGATCCAATGGTTCAATAACACATACCTTAGCTTTTGTGAAGTTCTTGAAGAAGCCTTTAATGGAGGTTTGAAGCTTGGGCGAGATCCTTGAGGAAATCATTGAGATTGTCCTTGAGTTTGGGACTTGAATATAGGGTTAGAAATGAGTCTATGTTTTTTGGGAAATATTTGGGAATGTTTTTGGGTGTTATGAGGGTTAAATATGACTAAGTTTGGATAAAAATATGTTTAGGAAATTTGGGCCCAACAGTTGGAATATCTTGGACCACACTTAAAAGTGCTAGGTCACCAAAAACACATCTCTACGTCGCAAAGAGGATGCAGGATAATTTTACACTGTGGCATGCCCAAGGCGCGTCATGACAGCATCGCGAAAAGTGCTCTGGAATTTATCCCTTAAAAATTTATAATTACTAATATTTCACTCTTAGATCAAGGTTGGACCCTTTTTCACCTAATTTGGATGCCCTGATCACAAATATGAAGTCCAATTTTTGAAATAATAAATAGATTTTTAGATATAAAAAAATTAAAATTTTGGGCATTCCAAGGCACGTTTATGGACACTTTTTGGGGTCGTTTTAATATCTCCCCCTTGGGAATATTCATCCCCGAATGTAAAATAGACGTACAAGACAAAAGTGATCATGAAAAAATCAGCCTTAACAAGAATGCAACATAACATGTAAAACACTACTTTCAAATTCTCAACATAAGTGCAAAATCATCATAAGTTTACCAACTTAAACATGAATGCATGTGAATGATATAGGGGCTATAATGTAAGGCTTAAATTCACATATGAAACTTCGGATAGTACCTTAGTCTTTTGTGGAGTGGAAGAGATAAGGATACCACTTTTGCATGTCCGCTTCTGCCTCCCAAGTAGCACTTTCGACTTGTTGGTTCTTCCAAAGGACCTTAACAAATGCTACGTCTTTGTTTCTCAATCTCTTTCTTGACTATCCAAGATCTAAACCAGAACCTCCTCATAAGTTAAGTTGTCCTCCACAACACCTACAATATCAAGAGGCACAATGGAATTAGGATCACCAATACATTTCCTCAACATAGAGACAACGAATACCGAATGTACCAAATTCATTTCATTGGGCAACTTCAACTTATAAGCTACCTTGACAACCCTCTTTATCACCTCATAAGGATCGACATACCTTGGATTCAACTTCCCCTTTTTGATAAACCGGACGACACCTCTCATTGGAGAAACCTTCAAATAAACCCAATCACCCACTTGAAATTTTAGGTCTCTTCCGCTCACATCGACATAGGATTTTTGATGAGTTTGGGCTGTCCTCAATATTTCCCTAATCATCTTAACCTTATCAAGAGCATCCATAACTAGATCCCGCTCTAACAAGACTACCTCCAACCTCAGACCAACCCACCGTTGATCTGTCTTCCATAAAGAGCCTCAGATGGAGCCATACTGATGTTAGAGTGATAGCTATTGTTGTAGGCAAACTAAATCAATGGAAGATGGTCATACCAACAACATTTAAGCTCCAAGACACAAGCCCTAAGCATATCCTCAAGTGTTTGAATTGTCCTATCGGCTTGGCCATTCATTTGGGGGTGGAAGGCCATACTAAGGTGAACTTTGGTACCAAGATCCCTTTGAAAAGATTCCCCAAAAGTGTGAAGTAAATTATGCACCACGATCCGATATAATGGATAATGAAACTCCATGCAACCTTACCAACTCATAGATGTACAACCTTGCATACTACTCATCCCCATATGAAGTCTTGACTGGTAGAAAGTGAGCCAATTTCGTCATCCTATCAACCACAATCCATATGCAATCAAAACATTTTCTAGTTTTGGGCAACCCCACCATGTAATTCATATTAATCACCTCCCACTTCTAAGGAGGAATCTCTATGTCTTGGGTTAGGCCACCCGACATTTGATGTTTGGCTTTGACTTATTGACAACTGTGGCAACTGGAAACATACTTGCCAATATCTCTCTTCATGCCTCCCCACCAATACATATCCCTCAAGTCTCTATACATTTTGGTAGAACCGGGGTAGATCAATAAGAAGAGTTATGGGCTTCACCAAGAATTCTCTCCCTCAAACCATCAACATATGACACACACAACCTACCTTGGTGTTTAGGTGCCCCATCTCCCCCTTGGGAGAAAACGTCTATCTTGCCCTTTTTCACAAAGGCCTTCAACTCAAGCAAGGAGGAGTCTAGATCTTGTTTTGCTATCACTTATCAACCAAAGAAGATTTAGAACCATCAACAACAACAACACTATCACCCACATCTTCCAACCTTACCCACATCTTCCAACCTTACCCCCAATCTACCTAATCTATGCACCTCCCTAGCCATCTCCCTATCACCACCATCCACATATGCTAGGCTACCCATAGACACCCGACTCAAAAGGCATCCACCACAACATTTGCCTTACCCAGATGGTAATGCACGGTCTTGTCATAGTCCTTAAGGAGTTCTATCCACCTTCTTTGTCTCAAGTTAAGATCTTTTTTAGTGAAGACATATTGGAGGCTATTATGATCGGTGAAGACATCAACATGCAGACCATACAAATAATGACGCCAAATCATTAATGAAAACATGACGATGGCTAATCTAAGATCATGGGTAGGGTAGTTCTTTTCATGCAATTTGAGTTCCCTAGAACCATAGGCTATAACCTTACTATTTTGCATTAGTACAGAGTCCAAACCAACTCTAGATGCATCATAATACATAACAAACCACTTAAGCCCATCTAGTAGTGATAATATAGGAGCGGACACAAGTCCATCTTTCAATGTTTGGAAACTTTTCTCACATTCATCAGTCCATACAAACTTAACCTTCTTTTGAGTCAATTTTGTCATAGGAAAAGCAATGGAGGAGAACCCATTCACAAACCTTCCATAGTAACTCACGAGGCCCAAGAAACTCCTAATATTCGACGGAGTAAATGGTCTAGGCCAATTCCGAATCACATCAATTTTCCTTGGATGCCCTTTTATACCATCCCCCAACACCACATGGCATATGAATGCAACCTACTTCAACCAAAATTCACACTTATCATATTTAGCATACAATCTGTCCTCCCCTAACCTTTGCAATACAACCCTTAAATGGTCCATATGCTCTTCCCTACTATGAGACTAAATCAAATATCATTAATGAAGACCACAACAAAATAATCAAGATAGGGCTTGAAGACTCTGTTCATTAGGTCCATAAATATGGCTGGCGCATTGGTCAACCCAAAGGATATTTCCACAAATTCACAATGCCTATATCTAATCTTGAAGGTCATATTGGGAATTTCACACTCCCTTACTCTCACTTGATGGTACCCAGACTAGAGATCAATATTAGAAAAAAGGCTAGCCCCTTGTTATTGGTCAAATAAGTAATCAATCCTTGAAAGAGGATATCTATTCATTATATTGACCATATCAAGTTGCCGGTAATCAATGTACATTCTAAGTGACCCATCTTTCTTCTTTACAAACAACACTAGTGCACCCAAAGGTGATTGTCTAGGTCTAATAAATCCCTTCTCCAACAAATCTTTCAATTTCTTCTTTAACTCTTTCAACTCCTCCAGAGCCATACGGTAAGGGAAATGGAGATAGGTTGGGTGCGGGAAGGAGATCTATACTAAAATCTATCTCCCTTTAGGGAGGGACATCGGGAAGGTCATTTGGAAAGACATCAAGAAACTCACTCACTACTATGACCAACTCAATGGAAGGGACTTTGGACTCCATGTCTTTGACTCTCACAAGATGATATGAACACCCCTTGGAAATCAACCTATGGGCTTTAATGCATGAGATGAACCTACCCCTTACTACCACATCATGACTTTCCCACTGAAGGATGGGTTCATTAGGAAATTGATACTTGACCCTACGGGTTCTACAATCAATAGAAGCATAGTATGCATGTAACTAATTTATCCCAAGAATAGTTTCAAAATCAACCATATCTAATTCGACAAGATCACAAGGTAGGATTTTATGCAAAATGCAAACCGAACAATTTCTATACACTCTCCTAGCAACAATAGATGCACCAATAAAAGTAGACACTTCATACGATTCCTGCAATAACTCTGACTCAACATGGAACTTTTTAGCAACAAAGAGGATAACAAAGAAAGGGGTGGCACCCAAATTAATCAAATTATATATATCAAGATAAACAATTTTCAACATGCCGGCAATAACATCGGGGACTTCACCAACCCCTTGTCTCCCATGTAGAGCATAAAAGTGATTGTGCCTCGAGACACCACCTTAAAGAGCACCTCTACCTAATGGGATCGCATTTGCACCCCAAACTTTCCACATTTCCTTGGACAATCCATCCTCTTGTGACCAAGATCCCCACAATCAAAATACGCATTGGAATCCTTCAAACATGGGCCCCTATGATACCATCCATACTTAGGGAGCATATCATTATGAGCCATTGCACCCTCACCTTGAGGCCTAAGGATGTCATTGGCGAACCCCTTATTAGTAGCATGAGGAGGCCTTTTTCCTTGTTGATATCTAGCACCCTTTTGAAAACCAACCTCAAAACGAGCTCTCTTGACCTCATGGCCCCTCCTCTTTCTCAATTTTTCTTCTTCCATTTGCTTGGCATATGTCATGAACCGAGATAAGTCCATGTCAATAATAAGCTTATGGATCGGCACTCTTCAATTACCAAATCAGAGACCCCCATAATAAACTTATTCATTGTTGACCTAGAATCAGTCACAAAGTGAGGAACATACTTGGAAAGTTGATTAAATTTGAGGGCATACTCCCTTACACTCATACCACCTTGCTTCAAGTTCATAAACTCAATTGACTTTGCTTCCCTAAGCTCAAAAGGGAAGAATCGATTAAGGAAGGCCAATTTAAATTCCTCCCAAAGCACTCTGTAGCCATTAACCTCTTACCCTTCCATTCATCAAACTAAATTTGAGCCACCCCTTTGAGTTGTTACGGCACCGCCTCCGCCTTTTCATTTGGCCCAACATCTATAATAGACAAGATTTTGTAGATTTTATCAATAAACTCTTGTGGATCTTCATCAACTTTTGATCCATGGAAAACTGTGGGATTTATCCTCATAAAATCTCTTACTCTACTGCCAGGTTAGTAGTATGAGGGGCTTGGGCCCCTTGTTGGACTTGATTGGCCACCACTTGGGTAAGCATAGTGAGGGCATCCCGGAGCTCTCCATTGGTAGGTTGCTCCTCTTGAGTTTGGTCCCGTCTTCCCCTAGTATTCGGCATGACATAGCATAGCAAGGAATAATCATTAGGGAGAAGTACTTATCATAACTCTATAGCATGACTTAGGACATGAAGAAGGAAAACATTTTGTAAAATGTCGCATAGCCTCTTATTCATAGTCATGGAGAGCTTCACAACCATAAATAGGACTCTAATCGACTTGGTGTGTTGGACTCCAAGGATCTGTAAACCTAGTGCTCTGATACAAAGTTTGTCATGACCCAAGCCTAGGGCCTAGATGTGACACGGCGAATGGGGAACCTGAAGAGACCCCAAACAAACCTCTTAATTTGTCATTACACATCCTTGGTTACGAAAGCATACAAAGACAAAGAGATTAGGAATGAGGTAATGTGACTAAGGGAAAGCTTGCATAAATGTCCTAATCAAGAATAAAGAGGCAAAGCTCACACATAAATACACAATATGTCCAACAAGTGCCTCTAACACATAGATATTGTGGGGGTCAAGCAAAGCTAACCAGGCTCACCATCATAGTAAAATATAACATACGATAGTATCTTAAAACATAGATAACAGGGAAAGACATAAACCGAAGTCCCTAAAATGGAGGACTCACCAACATTCTTGGAATAGCGCTGTCTAGCCACGTGAAGGAGGAGGATGATCAACTCGGGCACCAGTTCCTGCATTGTGATATCATGTAGGCAAGAGTATGCATTAATATGTTTGAATATACTAATTGTATGGGATGCAATGAAACAATAAAGAAGCTCCAAAGCCAAAATGCCTACATTAGACAATAGGCATAATATAGCGATATAGCATGTATGATCGATGCATAAGTAAAACATGATAGGGTAAATGATGATTATATAAGATATCATATATGTAAAAGATACCAATCTAGAATCCCAACTTTGAATGGGAGATGTCATTCACACTTGGACACCCTAGTGGCAAGGTACTACACCCCTCACATGGTTGATGTTGTTCACACTTGGACACCCTGGTGACAAGGTACTACACCTCTCACATAGCTGATGTGGTTCACACCCAGACACACTGGTGTCAAGGTACTACACCCCTCACATGGTTGATGCCGTTCACACTCAGACACCCTGGTGGCAAGGTACTCACCCCTGACATGGTCGTCTGGGCACTTATGCCCCCTGGACCGGACATAGTCTACCATAACACATTATCTTAAAAATACATATATATCATGTTTATAATCTCATTTCATCATTAAAATATCTTACATATCATATCTCATGCTTTGAACCTTCAATTTCTCATGAAACCATAACCGGACACTTTATGAAACACTTGGTGAGTGTATAATCGGGGTAAAAGAGCACGCAATTTAGCGATGGAATCATGCAGGAAAAATCAGTGGTAAAACCTTTAATCAACACTTTTTGCAACACCCCTAATACATTCCAACATTTGATCCATGATTTGAAGCTCAAAATATGGTAAAACAACTATACTTTTATGAACTAAAAATCATTGTGCAATAAATTTCCCAATATACGAGACTCACATGTAAAATCAACTTTAAGTCATGCAATATTGATTAAAGAGGTTTTAGGCACCATGGGTGGAAGTACCCAATGGTTCAATACTACATAGCTTAGCTTTTGTGAAGTTCTTGAAGAAGCCTTTAATGGAGGTTTGAAGCTTGGGTGAGAACCTTGAGATTAGCCTTGAGTTTGTTACTTGAATTTAGGGTTAGAAATTATTCTAAGTGTTTAGGGGAATATTGGGGAATGTTTTTGGGTTATGAGAGTGAAATAAGACTATGTATGGATAAAAATACATCCGGGACATTTCGGCCCAACACTTAGAATATCTTGGGGCACACTTAAAACTGCCAGGTGACCAAAAACACATCTTCACATCGCGGAGAGGATGTAGAGATGATTTTACTCTATTGCGCGCCCAAGGAGCATCGCGGAGGCATTGCGGGAAGCCCTTTGGAATTCATCCCTTAAAAATTTATAATTGCTATTTTTTTACTCTTAAATCGAGGTTACCCTTTTTCACCTAATTTGGACCCCCTGATTACAAATATGAAGTCAAATTTTTGAAATAACGAATGAAATTTTAGATATAAAGAAATAAAATTTTTTGGCATTCTGAGGCACGTTTTTGGGGTCGTTTAAAAAATTTAGGACTAACATAAAGCTTTTTTGGCAACAAAACAAGTAATAAAATAAAGAGTGGCACCCGATTCTATCAATGTCTACACATTAAAATAAAAAACTTTTAACATACCTATAACAATATCGAGCACCTTATCAATTCCTTGTCTCCCGCGAAGACAATTGAATCTTTTTTGCCTTGTTGTACCCCCATATTTGCACCTTGGCCTTGTGGACAACTATCCCTACATTTGTTTTGTGCATGAGGACAATCAATTACTTTGTGGAAAACAACATAACAACCAAAGCAATCATTTGAATATCTCAAACAAAGACCAGTATCATTCTTTTCGCACCTTGGGCATCTAGGCTTTACCCTTCCTCCATTACCACCTTTGAATCATTGATTAGGAACTCTATCATTGGCAACCATTTTGTTGGAAGAATTGGATGACCCTTGGCCTTGAAACTTGTGGCCTTGAGGAAACTAGCCAACCTTAGAACCTTGGAACCCAACTTCAAATCGATACCTCTTGGTCTCACCAACCTTTCTCTTTCTAAGATTTTTCCCCTCTAGTTGCTCGACGTAAGTCATGAGCCGAGACAAATCCATGTCCCCTACTAGCATTGCGGTACGACCTTATTTAGCAAGTCAAATACACTCGACATAAATTTGTTTATCCTTGACCTTGGCTCGGCAACCAATTATGGGGAATACTTGGAGAGTTGGTTGAACTTGAGGGCATACTCCCTCACACTCATCCCTTTCTTTAGATTCATAAATTCCATAATCTTTGCCTCCCTTAGCTCAATAGGGAAGAATCCATTTAGAAATTCAACTTTGAACTACTCCCAGGGGATCACCGTTACCCTTCTCTATATTCTATTGAGTGAACCAAATTTGAGCCACCCCTTCAAGTTGTTAGGCCACCAACTATTCTTTCTTTTCCCAATTAACCCAATAACTGAAACACCATATATACCTCTTTAATGAATTCTTGAGGATCCTCATCCACCTTGGACCCATAGATCTTTAGTGGGTTCACTCTAGTAAAATACCTTACCCTTGAGGCAGGACTAGGATCATCAGAAGATTGGGTACCTTGGTACATTTGATTGGCCTTGGAATAAAGCAACATTATAATAACATCTCAAAATTTTTCTTAGCCTAGCCCTCCTTCTTGAGCAGCTTGGGAGAGGGAGGAGCCAGTTGCTCCTCTGGTCTACAAGCTCTTCTTCCGCTTGGAATCAGCATGATCTATAATAGCAAAGAACATTCATTAGGGAAAAGACTTACCTTAACTTCTATAGCACGATATAGATCACGAAGAAAGAAAATATGTTCTAAAACATCTCATAACCTCTTACTCATAGTTGTGGTGCACTTCACAACCATAAATAAGACTCTAATTGATGCGGAGTGTTGGATTTCAAGGACTATTAATAATCTACTGCTCTAATACCAAGTTTGTCATGACCCAATCCTAGGGCCTAGACGTGAAACGACGATTGGGAACCCAAAGAGACCCAAACAAGCCTTTTAGCATATATATCACACATCCTTGGTTGTGAATGCTAACTAAACAACAAGAAGAGATAATATAAAAGTGAAGCGCGACTAAGGGAAGTCTTTGATAATCATAGAAACATAAAGAGTCAAACCTATAGCTTATATACATCAAAATATTCCAACAACACCTCTAAACATAGAATGGAGCAGGGGCTAAGATACTTTTCGGGTTCACCCTAATTTTAAACACAAGAAGTCTTAAAATAGCAAGAAAATAGATAGTGTACTCGAATTTGAGGACTCACCAAGCTTGTCTTTGAAGAATCTCACTAGCCTCATAGAGGATGATCAAGAGGAGCTCCGGTCCCTAGATGGTGATATCATGTAGGCAAAAGTATTCATTAGTACATTTGAATGTACTAAGTATTTGGGATGCAATGCAACAAGACAAAGGCCAATATAGTAAATGTGCATAATCATAATCAATAGAAAACACAATTTCAATATGGCATGCATGATCAATACTTGAAGTAAAACATGTTTATAAATCATTCAACTTGCATAGGACATAACGCATGTGTAGGACGAGACCTCAACTGATATAGAATTAGACCAAGTGAGCTACAACTTGGAATCCCGATGATTACCCCTCATGGGTAAAGAGGAGGTCTACTTGCCAAAGTAGATCATACTGCACCTTACGGGAGCCCGTCCCATTTCGGAGAAGTAACCTTTTTACAAGAACCAATCCTTTTTCGGAAAGGATTTCATGAGAAACTTCACTTTACAAAAAGGGTATAACATAATCCTATGTTGGCACATAGTTAGAGGAAAGAGACAAACCCTCCATCCATCGGTACTAAGTCTAATCCCACGAAATACTTATAATATTCATACTTTAATAACTTGCAATAAACATGGAATCCTGAAATGAGTAGCTCTTAAACTCACTTGACCTCTATTGGTGAGCCTGACTTGAAACATGAGAATAGATCATCATCAAACATTACCCTTACATTAACATCAAAGGCTAACAAGAGGTAAATATTGAAAAAAGGGCTTCACTTCATACTTGCATAATCATAGATAATTTTATGAATTCATAATATACTTGATAGCCCATATTCATCATGAAGTCACTTGACTTATAAAACATGTAATTAACTTGAGAATTCACAACTTGACATTTTATCAAACACTTGGTGGGTGTGTAAAGCTTGTTCAAAATCATCCAATTCAAGAGTGAAATCATATGAAAAAACTCAATGCAAATCAACGCACCAATATATTGTAAAACCCTCATGCAAGATACCTTTAAATCCATCATCAAATCTCATAATAGATCATAGTTTCATAGCTCAAAACATACATAGTTTCAATAGAAAAAACGAATTCATAGTATAAGCTTGAGATAGATAGACATGCATATTTAATCAACATTTCATAAAACACTAACATATTTCATGCTTATAATACATAACAAAAGATACCTATAGATAGTACAATTTGAAAATATGCAATTTTCATTAGATAGGAAGATTCGGCACCATGGGTCAAAGGACCCAGTGCGAGGGCAAATAACACTGATATGCACCCCTGCTGCGTTGCATCCAGGGTGTGGACAGACACTAGATAAGGAAATTTTGTGAAAATTATTTTTCACTACGGGTTCTTTAAGTTATAACCATTTCCCGCTAAATTTTGCATCATTTCATAAATATGAAGTTGAATTTTTGATATCGCGCATAGATTTTGAGATATATGGAAAATATGATTGTAGGCATATTCTAGGCACACTTTTCGGGTGTTTTAATGGGGATTTATAAGGGAAAGGAATTTACATGATCACATAGAAAGCAAGACTAAGGGTAGGTAAGTATGACTCACGCTATGGGAATGATAGGGGATTAGGACTTTGATCATATGTCATCATATTCAATAACACATAACGGGGATTGGGACTAAAGAAAGTTTTCCATAATTACATAACCATAATAGAAGTCAAGCTCATAACATACATATCAAACAATACCTCTAACATAAGTATGATTAGGGTCAAGACATCTAACGGGCTCATCCACAAAAGCAATATCCATAAATAGAAAAGTATTAACAAAAGCATGAAAGAAAGTGGTTGTTGTCCCTGGAATGGAGAACTCACCAATAGCTATCACCAATCAAGTTATCTAGCCACGTGAAGTAGGATAAATAGGTGCGCACGATCCCTATATGGATAGATCATATTGGGAAAAAGTATGAGTTAGTACTTGGAATGTACTAAATATGCGGGATGAAATGCAAACAAAAAATATAAGACATAAAAAGCAATATGCATAATCATATTCAAAGGAAATAGGCTCTATATGACATGAATGATCAATGTCTTAGACCAAAACATATATGGAGAATAACCAAATCACAGTATGAATAATACATATGTGGGAAGGGATTATAACTGACTAATAAGACCAATCAAGCTACTATTTAGAATCCTAATGTTCATTCTACACCATTTAAAAAGAAGTGGTCCACTTTGCTAAGGTAGATCATCCACTAGCCTTACTATATCACCTATTCAAAGAGTGTTACCAAATGCCCTTACCATATGGCATAGAATTTTTTGTAGGTGTCACAATATATCTTTACCTTACAATGTGACCTTTTTGGTAGGTATTAAGAATATGTCCTTACCTTATGGTATAACCTTTTTGGTAGGAATTATAATTTATGCTACCTTACAGTATGACCTTTTCGGTAGGTATTATACAATATCCTATGGTGGTACATAGTTAAGGAACAACGGCTACCAACCAAGGTTCTATCGATGCTAGGTCAATAATCCCACAGAATACTCAAGTCATATACATCATAATATTTTACATCATTTCGTGAGTCATGGTAGTATCACATGAGTAGCTCATCCAACCATCACATCACAAGACTAAAGAAAGGGCTTCACATCATTCATAATATTCTATGAGCTCATAGCATACGTGATAGCTCTTCAATGTTCACAACATTCATAATTCACATGTCTTGCCATAAGACCTTTATCAACTTATGAGACTTGTCAGATAGCTTTTGTCAAAAACATAGTAGGTATGTGTACATATGCTTAAAACCATGAAATTCATGAGTTCAACTTGGGAGGAGTAAAATAAATTTATTTAGAAATCATTAAAAACAATCCACCAACTTTGTAGTAAAGCCCCCAATTTGGATATTATGAATTCTAACTAAAATCGACAAACATTCCATAACCTCCCGTGATATCATAGAAGACATAGTCTTAGTATCATAAAACCAATCATTTCATCAAATCCCAATGGGTATTTATACATAATCAAATCAATACTAGATGAGATCCAACTTAAATCATATTCATAATGGATAATAGGAAGAACCCATAAAGTATCAAGCCTTGAATTTATGAAAATTTATCAAAAGGGACGAGTTGGGCTTCATAGGTGGAAGAACCCTTAAATGAAGACTCACATACTTTAAACTTGAAGTTATTTGAAGCAAAATGGAGGAAGCTTGAAGGATTGATTTGTATTCTTAAAATCTAAAGAGAGTTCTTGAGGATCATGAAATTAGATATGGGTTTTTGGTGAGAATTGGAGAGGATATTAAGAGAGTCACAGATTCAATTAGGGATGAAAATGGTGAAATAAAAGAGGAATACCATAAAATTCAATGTGTGGGTTCATAAACAATTAAAACATACTTTTGAGTCATGTTATGAAAAGTGTGGATTCATGAGCAATTATAACATACTTGAAATACACTTTATGTTATTATGATTTGCATCATCATCATCATAACATACTTTTCATACTAATAATCATAAGTCATGAAAATCATAATTTTGTTATAAGAAACTAGGCCATGTGTGGGTTCATCATGCAATTAGATAAAAATCATAGAAGAATCACTCAATTGAGATCAATTTGAATCATTAGTAAAGGAACCCACATCAATTCAATAAGCTCTAATTATCAAATACTTGAAATCACTTTCATTAACTTGGAAATCCTAGAAATCATATAATTCTTCATAATACATGCACAAATAGGTGTAATATCCAAATAATGATCATAACCCACTCATTTGGATTCAAGTCATAAAAGCTCGTAGAACTCTATGATCAAACTTTGAGAAAAAGGGAGAATTGATTGGGATTCATAGATGAATCTATTTCATGGATGAATTCCTACATACTTCAAGTGAGAATCCCAATATTTTAAGAAGCAAATTGTAGAAATTCCTTAGCCAAACCTTCAAAGCCTAGGTTCAATGGAGATAATCCTTAAAGAGAGAATCTTTTGAACTTTGGGAGAGGTTTTGAGAGTAAATGAGTTAGAATGAAATAATAATAGGTTTTATAGCAAGTAGGTCAGTTAAGTTAGTTAGGAGGGTCAAAACAAGGTATTTTAGGTGTTAAATGAATTCAAAATAACCAACAACCCCTTCATTTAAAACCTGTTGGAGCCCTTTACAATACCCCATTTATAGGTCGTAATCCTATGCAAGAGTCATGCTTTTCCATTAAGGAATGCATGACACAAAAGTTTTTGTTAGGACCCGCAACGTAATTTAAACCCCGAACGTCCTTAATTGGTTCGATTTAATAAAGTATTGGGACCTATGTA
>JAOTQJ010137126.1:0-41598 GCA_025642045.1 Solanum sejunctum | reverse complement strand
GGGGTGGGGTAAATAAAATAGAATATTTAAATTTTAAATTTATTTTAAAATAAACTCTTTAATTTTTTGTTTTGTGCATCTGGGGGGGGGAGGGCGTAGGTTGGGTCGACATAGGGATGGGTAAATTAATAAAATTTTCAAAATGTGAAATTTATTTGAAAAATAAACTTTTATTTTTATTATAAAAAATTAAATTTTTTTTGGCGAGGGGGGGGGGGAGGGATCACAACCCAAGCCTAGGGCCTAGACATGACACAGCGACTGGACAACCCGAAGGGATCCCAATCAAGCCTCTTAACAGATCATTACACATCCTTGGTCACAAAAGCAATAAAATAACAACAATAGACAGAAAAAAGGGTAATCCGAGGCTATGGGGAATCTTTCATATCATGAACAAAGAGTCGAGAGAGTCAAAGCTTATAGCATCATTACATAACTTGTCAAACAACACCTCGAAACATAAAACTTAGCAGGGCCAAGACAAGCAACCGGGCTCACCCTTATAGTCAAAGCATACAACAAAAGGAAAGAGAGTCTTTACACATATCATAAGGTCAAAGACATTGTCCCCAAAATTGAGGTCTCACCAACTTGCTTGAGAGTAATCGTACTAGCCACGTGGAGGAGGAGGAGGATCAAGTGAAGCCCCGGTTCCTTCATGGTAACATCTTATAGGAATAGAGTATGTGTTAGTATGTTTGAATGTACTAAGTATGTAGGATGCAATGCAACAAGAGATAGGCAACATAATCGAAATATATATTTAGGCAATAAATGAGCATATAGTAATATGGCATGCATGAATGATGCTTGTAGTAAAACATGCTTACATAGAACATATTACATGGATAAGAACAGATCATTATTAGTAACCAAGGCCTACCACCTCCTTGGTGAGGCGACTGATGTACAAACCCCCCAAAGTTGTTACACAGGCCTACCATCCCTTGAGTGAGGTGGATGAGGTACAAACCCCCCATACCCCAATATGATTGCACGGGCATACTACCTCCCGACAGAGGCAATTGAGTACAACCCCCCCAATATGGTTTCATAGGTCTACTACCTCCGGAGTGAGAAAATTGAGGTACAAACGGCGCAACATGGTTGCATGAGCCTACTACCTCCCAAGTGAGGCAATTAAGGTATAAACCCCTTAACATGATTGTTTGGGCCTACCACCCCCGAATGAGGCATTGTTAACTTGCAAGACTATAGATTCTATTCATGACAGCAATACATATACACATCCCTTTCATCATCATAAAGTCATACAAGTCATAGGCCATGCAATAGATCATCAATAGTTCAAGAACCCTAACCAGACATTTTATCTAACACTTGGTGGCTATGTAATGCTAGTGTAAAACCATGCAATTAAAGAGTAAAATCATGCAAGAAATCTTTAAGTAAATCAACCCACCAACACTTGGTAATACCACCTTGAAAGTACATGAAAACCCCTCATCAAATCTCAAGATAGGCCAAAGATTCATAGATGAAAACATGGTTAAACAGTCAAACTTTTTACAAAATCCCAATATAGTTCATAGTCAAATTCATAATAGAAGACCCATAAGTAAAATCAACTTAGAAACAAGTAATTTAGGTAAAAAGGAAGCTTGGGACCCATAGGTGAAAGGATTCATTGGTTGAAACCTACATATCTTAGCTTTAGAGAATTCCTTGATGAAGATTGGAAATGGATACTTAAAGCTTGAGTGAAATCCTTAAGATCTGGAATAACTTTTGGCACTTGAATTTTGGGCAAAATATTTGTCTAAGTGTTTGAGAGAGTATTGAAAAATGTCTTGTATGATATGAAGGTGAAATATGGCTAAGAGTATGCATTTTTACGCATATTAAGACTTAGGTCCAAGACCCAAAATCCTTGGACCGAACAACAAAATTGGCATAATTTTAACACTGGTCCGTGCCCTAGTCGTGTCGCGACAAGGGCGCGGATCAACACTAGATAAAGCATTTTTTGGAAATTTTAAATTTTGACACGGTTGCTCAAATAGCAGGGTTAGACCCATTTTCTACTCAATTTTGGCACCTAATCAAGAGTCTAAATTCAAATTTTCCAAATCCCGCATCGATTTTGAGATATATGGAAATTCCAATTTCGGGTACTTCTAAGGCACAATTTTGGGCACTTTTTGCGGTCATTTCAATATCTCCCTCTTGGGAACATTCATCCCCGGATATCAAAGAAACATACATAAGAAGAGTAATCATAAAGAAATAATCCCCAACAAGAATGCAGTAATGCACTTAAAAATCATTCCAAAAATCTCAACATAAGTGTCAAAATTACCATGAACTTGTCAGCATAAACATGAATTCATGCAAATGATATATAGGAATGATAAATGAGACATGAAATCACATAGAACACTTAGAATTAGTACCTTAGGCTTGAGTAAAATTGAAGAGATAAGGATATCATTTTTGCATGTTCGTCTAGGCCTCCCATGTAGCACTTTCGACTTGTTGATTCCTCCAAAGGACCTTAACAGAAACGACATCCTTGTTCCTCAACCTCTTCACTTGCCTATACAAGATCTCTGCTGGAACCTCTTCATAAGTCAAGTTATCTTCAACAACACCCATAACATCCAATGGAATAATAGCATTCAGGTCACCCACACATGTCCTCAACATGGATACATGAAAGACCAGATGAACCAAGTCCATTTCAGTAGGCAACTCCAACTCATAGGCTACCTTACCAATCCTCCTCAACACCCTATAAGGACCCACATATCTTAGACTGAATTTACCCTTTTTACCAAAATGAGCTACACCCTTCATGGGTAAAACCTTCAAATAGAGCCAATCACCAACTTTAAATTCAAGCTCCCTTCTCCTCACATTGGTATAGAAATTATGATGACTTTGGGCTATTTTCAACCTCTCCCTAATCACCCTTATAGCATCCATGACCAGATCCAGACCCAACAAAGCCATTTTTCCCACTTCAAACCACTCAATCGGTGATCTATAACGCTAACCATAGAGGGACTCGAAAGAATCCATACCAATGCTAGAATGATAGCTATTATTGTAAGAAAACTCAATCAATGGAAGATGATCATCACAATTACCCTTAAACTCCAAAATAGAAGCTCTAAGCATATCCTCAAGAGTTTGGATAGTTCTTTCTGCTTGGCAATCTGTTTGAGGGTAAAAGGTCGTACTAAGCTTTACCTTAGTAACAAGACCTCTTTGGAAGGAACTCCAAAAGTGTGAAGTGAATTGAGCACCACGATCCGATATGATAGAAAAGAGCACCCCATGCAATCTAACTAACTCATGAATTTAAGATTTAGCATAGTCTTTGACATCATATGAAGTCTTAACCGATAGAAATGAGTTGACTTTGTCATTCTATCAACCACAACCCAAATAGAATCAAAGCCCTTTCTAGTGTTAGGCAACCCAACCACAAAATCCATGTTAGTATCCTCCCACTTCCAAGTAGGAATATCTGTATCTTGGGTCAGGCCACCCGACCTTTGATGCTTGGCTTTGACTTGTTGTCAACTATGACAACCGGATACAAATTTGGCAATATCTTTCTTCATACCTCCCTACCAAAACACATCCCTCAAATCTCTATACATCTTGGCAAAACTGGGGTGAATGGAATCAGAAGAATTATTAGCCTTATCAAAATCTTCTCTTTCAAGCCATCAACACAAGGTACACATAAGCTACCTTGGTAACTAAGGGCACCATCTCCCCCTTCGGAGAAAACCTCCACCTTTCCCTCTCTCATTAAGGCCTTCAATTCTAACAAAGAGGGGTCAAGATCTTGCTTTGCTTTTACCTCATCAACCAAGGAATATTTTGAACCATTAACGACCATAATACCACCATTATCAATCTCTTCCAACCTAACCCCTAATCTAGCCAACTGATGAACCTCTCTAGCCACCTCTTTGCCCCTATCATCAACATGAACTAGGCTACCCATAGACACCCTACTCAAAGTGAATGATAATTCATACTGATATCAAAATCCTTAAGAAGCTCTAACCACCTTCATTGCCTCAAGTTGAGATTCTTTTGAGTGAACACATATTGTAGACTCTCATGATCAGTAAACGCATCAACATGCATCCCATACGAATAATGAAGCCAAATTTTTAAGGCAAATACCATGTCAGCCAGTTCAAGATCATGAGTACGATAATTCATTTCAAGCACTTTGAGTTGTCTAGAAGAATAGGCTATCACCTTACCATTTTGCATCAAAACATAACCTAAATCAATCTGGGAGGCATCATTATACACAACAAACCCTTCCAACCCTTCTGATAGAGATAAGATAGGAGCGGATATGAGCTTATCCTTCAAGGTTTGAAACTCTTTTCACACTCACTGGTCCACAAAAATTTAGCCTTATTTTGAGTCAACTTAGTCATGGATGAAGCAATAGAATAGAACCCATTCACAAATCTCTGGTAGTAACCCGCTAAGCCCAAGAAGCTTTTAATATCCGACACGGTCAAAGCTCTAGGCAACTTTCTAATCACTTTCGTCTTCTTAGGACCCACCTTAATACCATAAAGCAACCTCTTTCAACCAAAATCCACACTTCTCATACTTAGCATATAACTTCTCTTCTCTCAATTTTCTAAGCACCACCCTCAAATGACCTATATGGTCCTACTCAGTATGAGAGTAGATTAGGATATTATCAATGAAGACCATAACAAATAAACCAAGGTAGGGTTAAAAGATCCTATTCATAAGATCCATGTAGATAGACAGTGCATTGGTCACCCCAAAAGACAACCATAAATTCATAATGCCCACACCTAGTCCGAAAGGCCATCTTGGGAATGTCACAATCCCTCACCTTCACTCGATGATACCTGGATCAAAGATCATTCTTAGAGAAGTTTCTAGCCCCTTGAAGTTTGTCAAATAAATCATCAATCCTTCATAGAGGATACTTATTATTTATGGTGGCGCTATTAAGTTGTTGGTAGTCAATACACATTCTGAGAGACCCATCCTTCTTCACAAATAGCACCAATGCACCCCAAGGTGATTGGCTAGGGCTAATAAAACCCTTCTCCAACAAGTTCCTCAATTATTCCTTCCACTCCTTTAACTCCTTCAGGGCCATATAGTAAGGGGAATGGAAATGGCTTGAGTATCGGGAAGGAGGTCTATAACAAAGTCTATTTCCCTTTTAGGAGGAACACCAAGAAGATCATTACGAAAGACATCAAGAAACTCATTTACCACCAGAACTGACTCTATGTGAAGGACTTTGGACTCAACATCCCTAACCTCACAACATGATAGAGGCACCTATTAGAGATCAACTTTTGGGCATTAATGCAAGAGATAAACCTATCCTTGACTACCACATCAT
The DNA here is from genome assembly GCA_025642045.1 of Solanum sejunctum. Classification (NCBI taxonomy): domain Eukaryota; kingdom Viridiplantae; phylum Streptophyta; class Magnoliopsida; order Solanales; family Solanaceae; genus Solanum; species Solanum sejunctum. The sequence continues at coordinate 36,200 of JAOTQJ010137126.1, read as the reverse complement.
GACTCTCCCACTCAAGGATGGGTTTATTTGGGAATTAGAATTTGACCCTACAGGTTCCAAAATCTATAGAGGCATAATATGCATGTAATCAATCTATCCCAAGAATGACATCACAATCCACTATTTCCAACTCAACAAGATCAGAAGGCAATATTTTATGCAAGATGCAAATGGGACAATTTCTATAGACCTTTCTAGCAATAATAGATGCACTAATGGGCGTAGACACCTCACAAGACTTACACAACAATTCAGTCTCAACATGAAATTGTTTGGAAATAGATGGAGTAATAAAAGAAAGAATGGCACCCGAGCCTATCAATGCATACACATCAAAATCAAGCACTTTTAACATACCAGTGATGACATTGAGCACCTCATCGGCCCCTTGTCTCCCTTGGAGTGGATAGAACCAATTGTGTTTTGGGGCACCTTTTTGTTGACTTTCTCTCTCCAAAGAAACCACATTAGCACCTCGACCTTATGGACGAACCTCTTTACCCTTGTTGTGCTTATATGGACAATCTATTACCTTATTCCCCACTTCCCCACAACTATAACAAGCATTAGTAGCCCTCAAGCATGGGGAACTATGACCCTTACCACATTTTGGACACATAGCATTGGGCCCTATACCACCATCACCTAGAACCCTTAGGTAGTCATTACCAAACCCTATATTAAGAGCATGAAAAGACCCTTGACCTTGAAGAAATGGGCCACCTTGAGATTTGGAACTTACCATCAAAACGGGCCCTCTTGGAGTCATTACCCTTTCTCTTTCTCAACTTCTCCCTCTCTAATTGTTTTCCATAATTTATAAGGCGGGACAAGTCTATATCACCTATCAACCTGGCGGTATGACATTCTTTACTCACCAAATCGGATACACCTATCACAAACTTATTCATCCTAGACCTCGAGTTGGCAACCAAGTGTAGAGCATATTTAGAGAATTGATTGAACTTGAGGGCATACTCCCTCACACTCATAGATCCTTGATTCAAATTCATGAACTCCACCATTTTGGCCTCCTTAAGCTCAAGAGGAAAGAACTAGTTGAGGAAAACCTCCTTAAACTCCTCCCACAGAACTATATTGTTATTCCTCTACTCCTTCTTCCATTGAGTATACTACATTCAGGCCACCCCCTTGAGTTGGTAAGTCGCTAACTCCGCCTTCTCTTCCAACCTCATACCCATAATAGCCAACACTTCGTATACGTCATCAATAAGTTCTTAAGGGTCCTCATCCACCTTAGACCCATTGAACTCTGGTGGGTTCATCCTCATAAAGTCTCTCGCCCAAGATGTCATAGTTGGAGCATTAGGGGCTTGGGCCCCTTGATTAACTTGATTAGCCACAACTTTAGCTAGCAAGGTGAGAGCATTCCAAAGCTCTCTATGAGCCGTTTGTTCCTTGAGTGTGTAGGCTCTTCTTCCTCTTGTGTTAGGCATGATCTAGCATAGCAAATAACATTTATTAGAGGGAAACCCTTACTTAACTTCTATAGCATGACATGGAGTAAGAAGAAGGAAAATATTTCCTAAAATGTCTCACAGCCTCTAACTCATAGTTGTGGTGCACAACACAACCATGAATAAGACTCTAATCGATGCGGTGTGTTGGATGTTGAGGACCACTAACAACCTAGTGCTCTGATACCAAGTTTTTCACAACCCAAGCCTAGGTCCTAGATGTGACAAGGTGTATGGGGAATTCGAAAGGACCCCAATCAAGCCTCTTAACATATCATTTCATATCCTTGGTCGCGAAAGGAATCAAATAACAACAATAGATAGAAAATGGGTAATACATGGCTAAGAGGCATCTTTTATATCATGAAAATCAAAGAATCAAGGGAGTCAAAGCTCATAGCATCATTACATAACTTGTCCAACAACATCTCTAAACATAGAACTTAGTGGGGTCCAAGACAAGCAATCGGGCTCACCCTCATAGTCAAAGCTTAAACTAAAAGAGAAGAGTCTTTATACATAGCATAAGCTCAAAGACATTATTCCCAAAATTGAAGACTCACCAATTTGCTTAAGAGTAATCGTACTAGCCTTGTGAAGAAGAAGGATGATCAAGTGAAGCCCCGGTTCCTACATGGTAACATCATGTAGGCATAGAGTATGCATTAGTATGTTTGAATGTACCAAGTATGTAGGATACAACGCAACAAGAGATAGATAACATAATCAAAATGCATATTAGGCAATAAATGAGCATATAGCAATATGGCAGGCATGAATGATGCTTGTAGTAAAATATGCTTACATAGAATATATTATATGTGTAGGAAGTGACCATCATTTGTAACCAAGTCCAACCACTTTCTTGGCAAGGCGATTGAGGTACAAACCCCCAAACATAATTGCACAAGCCTACCGCCCCCGAGCAAGGCGGATAAGGTACAAATGCCCAAAATGGTTTAATAGACCGACTACCTCACGAGCGAGGCAATTGAGGTATAAACCCCCAATATAGTTGCACAAGCCTACTACCTCCCATGCGAGGAAATTAAGGTACAAACCCCACAACATGGTTGCACGGGCCTACTACCTCCCGAGCGAAGCAGTTAAGGTACAAAACCTCCAACATGTTTGTCTGGGCCTACCACCCCCTAAATGAGGCATGGTCAACTTGCAACACTATAGATTCTATTCATGAAATCAATACATACATATATATACCTTTCATCATCATAAAGTCATAGGCCATGCAATGGATCATCAATAGTTCAAGAACCCTAACTGGTCATTTTATCGAACCCTAATCGAACATTTTATCGAACACTTGGTGGGTGTGTAATGCTAGTATAAAACCATATAATTAAAAAGTGAAATCATGCAAGAAATCTTTAAGTAAATCAACCCACCAACACTTGGTAATACTAACTTTCAAAGTACATCAAAACCCTTAATTAAATCTCAAGATAGATCAAAGATTCATAGCTCAAAACATGATTAAATAGTCACACATTTATAAACCACAACATAGTTCATAGTCAAATTCATAATAGAAGAAATATAAGTAAAATCAACTTCGAAACATATAATTTAGGTAAAAAGGAAGCTTGGGTACCATGGGTGAAAGGACCTAATGATTGAAGCCCACATACCTTAGCTTTGGAGAATTCCTTGATGAAGATTGGAAATGGAGACTTGAAGCTTGGGTGTAATCCTTAAGATCCGAAATGAGTTTTGTCACTTGAATTTTGGGTGAAATATTTATCAAAGTGTTTGACAGAGTATTGGGGAATGTCTTGCATGATATGAAGGTGAAATATGTAAGTATAGGTATTTTTACGCATGGGAAGACTTAGGCCCAAGACCCCAAACCCTTGGACCAAACGATAAAACTGGCACCATTTTAACACTAGTCCGCGCCCCAGCTGAATCGCGCCGGGGGTGCGGATCAACGCTGGATAAAGAATTTTTTGGGGTTTTCAAATTTTGATACGGTTGCTCTAAAATTGGGCTTAGGCCCATTTTTCACTTAATTGTGCTCCCTAATCAAGAATATGAAGTTGGATTTTTAATATCATGCATGAATTTTGACATATATAAAAATTATGATTTTGGACACTTTCGAGGTACATTTTCAGGCACTTTTGGGGGTTCTTTTAGGGGGGCACATGGTAAGTATGGATGAAAAAATTAATTTGAGATTGGAGGAGAATTTTGGAAAATTGTTTCTTAGTTTTTGGAAGGAAGTCATTATCCTTGAATTTCTGAAAAAAATGAGTTGATTTGGGAGAATCTTAGTAGCTCAGTTGGTTGACTACCTGAACTCTCACCTTGTTGGTGAGGGTTTGATTTTCCACATTGTAATCCCCTCCCTGTTTTACCTACCCCAATTTATTTTTTTAAAAAAAATGAGTTGATTTGAAATTTTTTTTTAAAAATATTTTAACCAACCAAACATGAGAAAATTGAAAAATATTTTTTGAAAAATGTTTTACTCCCTACCAAACACACCCTAAGTGTTTGTTATGAAGGAAAACAATTTTTGGAATATGTTTTTTAGTTTTTGCATGTTTGGTTGGATTAAATATTTTGACTTTTTTTTTCAAAATAAGAATGATTTACCTCCAAACAATAAGAAAAAAGATTTCAAAACTCCCACCAACCTCAAAATTCAATTTTTTTTACCCACCCCTATTCCTGACGCCTCCCCTACTCCCTCTTCCTTCCAAATAAAAATTTAAAATCTAAAAATTATATTTTAAAATATTTCTATTTTTTTCTTTTGTCACCCTAACATCAACTCCCACTTGTGAATCGATGGTTTGCAGTCAGATTTCAAATTGAGAATAGGAGTCCAGTCTCAATTTGAAAGTCAGGTCCTGGATCAAAAGTTAGGATTAGATCCCGAGTAAGTGGTTGAAGTCTCGAGTTCTATCTCAATGTCTTGTCTTAGTTCTAACGTTGAATTTCTAGTAAGGGTCGGAGTCCTAAATCATGTCTCGAGGTGGGGTCGGATCCTAATTTGAATGTCCATCCCAAGTCGAGAAGCCAAGATTGTGTCCTGACTCTCAGGGTCGAATCTTGGATCGATCATCTGAAATATTTTTCTAAAAGTATTTACTATTCTCTAGTCAAAAATAAAACAAATTTTCTAAAAATTATTTTTTTATTCACCAGTCAAACATTAGAAAATATTTTTTACTTACCAATCGAACACGAGACAACAAGTTTGAAATCAACTTATTCTTCAAGAAAATATTTTCTAAAAAACATTCTCCTTTGTACCATGAGCTAAAGATTTTCCATGGGCCACCTTCATGGAGACATTTCTCATTTCTGATGAAACCTCTCCTCCACTTTGATCAGGATTTCCTTTAGCACATCTATCTGAATTTAATTTAATGCACCAGCTTTAAATAAATTTAATTAAGCCTTGCGACTAATAACTACATAATATATCTTGATACTTTTGATATACAAAAGTTCATTAAGCGATGGTTTCAAATAGCATCATGATTTTTTCACACTATTGATGCACAAAAATCAATTAAGCACTCGTCTAGAATAACCACAATCATTTTTGACACAATTGGTGCACAAAACAAATCTATTTTTGCACCTGGACTCTACATTTGCCACGTGATGATGCCAGGTGAAATGCCCTAAAAATGTACTTTAAAAATTCCCATAATCATGATTTCCATATATCTCAAATCCGTGTGTGATATCGAAAATCCAACTTCATATTCTCGATCAAGGGGGAAAAGTGAATGGAAAATGAATATAACTCAGATTTTATAGGACCCATAGTGAAAAATAATTTATGCTAATTTATAATTTCTAGAGAGCATCTACGATGGCCACGACACGCCAGGGGCACTGAGCAACGGTATTTGTTCCTTCGCTTTGGGTCCGCATCATGGACTAGACGCAGACCAATATAACTTTTTCCATAGTTTTCTTGCGTGCCCAAGGGCATTAGGGTCACAACCCAATGCCCACTTAGAAGTGAAATCTCTTATGCTTAGCCATTTCTTAGCTCTATATCACTCAAAACTGCCTTGAAAACCTCCCCAAGACTTAACCAAATATCTCATTCCAAATTCAAAATTTTTAAACTTAACTTTGGAGTTCAATGATGCACTTCAAGTTTCCTTCAAGTTCATCTTAAGTAAACCCAAGTTTGAGGTATGTGGGTTTCATACATCGGGTCCTTTCACCCATGTAGTCCAATCTTCCTTTTTATGAAAACTGCATGATTTTAAGTTTTATTACTTATGGGTATCTCATATTATGAAATATGATCATGAATTATGTTGGGGTTTTATCAAAGTATTGTTGATTATGCATGAGTATCAATTTTAAGCTTACATTATGAGTTGATCTTTGTGTATTGAGACTATGCATGTTTTAAGCTATGAAACTATAATCTATTATGAGATTTGATGATGCATTTCAAGGTAGCCTACATAAGGGTTTTACTACATGTTGGTGGGTTGATTTGTATTAAGTTTTCTCATCTTAATTCACTCTTGAATCACATGATTTTGAACTAGTATTATGAACCCACCAAGTGTTTGATAAAATGTCAAGTCAAGAAATCTCAAGTTATTGATTATCTATTTTATGATTTATAAGTCAAGTGACTATATGATGATCAAGGGTTTTCAAGTATTTATTGAATTCATGAAAATATCTATGATTTTATAAGTTACAAGCTAAGCCCTATTTCAAGGTTTTTACCTCTTGTGAGCCATTCATTTTAAAGCAAAGGTTCATGTATGATTATGATCTACTCTCATGTTTCAAATTAGGCTCACAATTAGAGGTCAAGAATTTTTCAAGAGCTAGTTATGTCATGTTTCCACATTTCTTACAAGCTATACAAATTATTATTTCAAGTATTCCATTGGATATGACTTAGCACCAATTGAGGCTTAAGATGGGGGCTCGACTCAAGGGTCCTTATATACAGTCTATTGTCTATAATTATGTACCAATATAGGATTATGATTATTACCCTTGCTATACTAGTGGATCCATCTAGTCATGTCTCATGTTTGGTTTGCCTTGGCAAGTAGAATATACCTAGTCGGAGGATGTCATGCCCGTACACCTTAACGAGGGGGTGTCATGCCTTAGATTCCAAGTTGTAGATACTTGGTCTATGTCGGTTGAAATCTCTTTCCAAACATGTATTATGTGTTATGCAAGATGTATGATTTACAAGCATGTTTCAGTTCAAGCATTGATCATGAATGTCATATTGAGGTTAATACTAATCCATTGCTTATGATTATGCATTTTGACTATATTGACTTATGTCTTGTTGCATTGCATGCTATTTACTTAGTACATTCAAACGTACAAATGCAAACTCTATGCCTACAAGATATTATAATATAGGAGCTAGAGCACCTTTTGATCATCCTCAACTTGGCTAGTTGATACTTCAGAGGTAAACTTTGGTAATTCCTCTAGTCTGAGGACACTATCTACATTACTCTTGCTATTTAGACTTCTTTATGTTGAATAGTTGTTATTATAAGGGTGAGCTCAAAAGTATCCTGGCCCCCATTCTATTCCATGTTAGAGGTGTTGTTGGAAATTGTGAAGTACTTATACTATAAGCTTGATTCTTTATGATTTTATGAATATCAAGATTTTTCTTAGCCCCGCTTCCCTTTTAATTATATCTCTTGTTATTGCTCACCTTGCTTCCGCGACCAAGTATGTGTGATGGATATGCTAAGAGGCTTATTTGGGTCCTTTCAGGTTCCCATTTGTCGTGTCACATCTAGGCCCTAGGCTTGGGTTGTGACAAACTTAGTATCAGAAAACTAGGTTGTTAATGGTCCTAGGAAGCCATCACACCGTGTCGATTAGAGTCTTATTCACGGTTATAAAGCACGCCACAACTACGAATGAAAGGCTATGAGGTGTTTTACAAAATCTTTCATTTTCCATGGTCTATATCATGCTTTATATGTAAGTGTAAGGCTTTTCCCCTAATGAATGCTCTTTGCTCTTCTAAATCATGCCGATTCCAAGAAGGAGACAAAGAAGAGACCGTATAACCAAGGAGCAACTAGCCCCTCATGCTCCTCAAGCTACTCATAGTGTAGGGGTAGTCCAAGATGAGTTTTGAGAAGCTATTACAATGCTAGCTCATGATACGACCAATGAAATTAACCAAGGGGCCCAAGCCCCTCTTGCTTCCACTTCGACTTCTAGGGTGAGGGATTTCACAAGACTGAACCCACCAGAATTCCATGGATCCAAGATGGATGAGGATCCCAAAGAATTCATAAATGAGGTATGCAAGGTGCTATCTATCATGGAGGTCACTTTGTAGGAAAAGATGGAATTTTTAGCCTACCAACTCAATGGGGTGGCTCAAAATTGGTTTACACAATGGAAGTTGGAGAAGCGGAATGATAATGCTATCCTTCGGGAAGAGTTTAAAGCTGCATTCCTCAACCGGTTCTTTCCTATCGAGCTAAGGGAGGCTAAGATGATGGAGTTTATAAAGCTTAAGCAAGGTTCCATGAGTGTGAGGGAGTATGCCATCAAGTTCAATGAGCTATCCAAGTATGCTCCACAATTGGTTGCCGAACATAGATCAAGGATGAACAAATTTATGTCAAGAGTGTTTGACTTGGTTAATGAGGAGTGTCGTACCACCATACTAGTAGGAGATATGGACTTGTCTTGGCTCATGACTTATGCCAAGCAACTAGAGGGGGAAAAACTTAGAAAAAGAAAAAGTGGTGAGTCCAATAGGGCTCGTTTTGAAGGTGGTTTCTAGGGTTTTAAGGCTAGTAGATTTCTCAAGGTCATAAGTTCCACGGCCAAGGGTCATCTAATGCTCCTAACAAAAGGTTGCCAATTATAGGGTGGCCAACCCAAGATTCCAAGATAGTAATAGAGGAATGACAAATCCTAGATGCCCAAGGTATGAAAAGAATCATAGTGGTCCATGTTTGAGGAGTTATAATTCTTGTTTTGATTGTGGTAAAATGGGTGACAAAGTTATTAATTGTTCTCATGCTCAAAACAAAGGTAGAGATGGTCGTCCACAAGGCCAAGGTGCAAATGCGGGTTCAAGGGCTAAGGGAGGCCAATAAGGGGGTGCTCCAAGGCAAAATAGATTTCATGCTCTTCATAGAAGATAAGGGGTGGAAGAGGTGCCTGATATCTTCACCGGTATGTTAAAAGTTTTTTATTTTGATGTGTATGCATTAATAGATCCAGGTGCCACTATTTCTTTTATTACTCCTTTTCTTGCCAAAAAGCTTCATGTTAGTCACGAATTATTGTGTGAACCTAATGAAGTGTCAACTCTCGCTGATGAGTCCATTATTGCTAAAAGAGTCTATAGAAATTGTCTCATGTTCATATTGTATAAAGTCTTGCCTTGTGATTTTGTTAAATTAGATATGGTGGATCTTGATATCATTTTTGGAATGGATTGGTTGCATGCATATTATGCTTCTATTGATTGTAGAACCCATAGGGTTAATTTCCAATTCACTAATGAGCCTGTCCTTGAGTGGGAATGTCATGATGTGGTAGTCAAGGGTAGATTCATTTCTTGTCTTAAAGTCCAAAAGTTAATTTCTAAGGGTTGTCCTTATCATCTTGTGAGGTTAGGGATGTTGAGTCTAAAGTCCTTTCTATTGAGTCGGTTTCATTGGTTAATGAGTTCTTTGATGTCAATCCTGATGAGCTTCCAAGTGTTTCTCCCAAAAGGAAAATAGACTTTGGTATAGACCTCTTTCCTGATACTCAACCCATTTCCATTCTCCTTTATCGTATGGCCCTGATGGTACTGAAGGAGTTAAAGAATCAATTGAGGGATTTGTTGTAGAAGGGTTTCATAAGGCCTAGTAAGTCACCTTAGGGTGAACCTGTGTTATTTGTATAGAAGAAAGACAATTCTCTTAGAATGTGCATTGATTACCAGCAACTTAATTGGGTTACCAGAAAGAACAAGTACCCTCTACCAAGGATTGATGACCTTTTTGATCAACTTAAGGTCTAGTCACTTTTCTAAGATTAATATTTGGTTTGGATATCACCAAGTGAAAGTGAGGGAGTGTGATATTCCCAAGATGGCTTTCCAGATTAGGTATGGGTACTTAGAGTTTATGGTTATGTCCTTTGGGATGACTAATGCACCTGCTATATTTATGAATCTCATGAATAGGGTCTTTAAACCCTACCTTGACATATTGATGGTGGTTTTTATTGATGATATCTTGATTTATTCCCATAGTGGTGAGGAGCATGTGAATCACTTGAGGGTGTTGTTACAAATATTGAGGGAGGAGAGGTTGTATGCTAAATAGGAAAAATGTGACTTTTGGTTGAAAGATATTGCTTTTCTAGGGCATTTAGTATCGGGTGATGGCATTAAAGTGGATCTTAAGAAGACGGAGGTGATTAGAAATTGCCCTAGACCTTTGATTCCATCGAATATTAGAAGTTTCTTGGGTTTGGCGGGTTATTACCAGAGGTTTGTGAATGACTTATCTTTCTATTGCTTCCTCTATGACAAATGTACCAAAAAATAAGGCAAAATTCATGTGGATCAATGAATGTGAAAAGCGTTTTCAAACTTTGAAAGATAAGCTTGTCTTCGCTCTTATCTCGGCTCTACTGAAGGGTTGGAAGGGTTTGTGGTATAGTGTGATGCCTCAAGAATTAGCTTGGAGTATGTTTTGATGCAAAATGGTTAGGTGATAGCATATGCCTCTAGGCAACTTAAGGTTCATGAGAATAATTAACCCACCCATGATCTTGAATTGGTGGCCTTAGCATTTGCTTTGAAAATTTCGTGTCATTACTTGTATGAGGTTCATGTTGATGTGTTTACTGACCACAAGAGTCTCCAATATGTGTTCACCCAAAAAGATCTTAACTTGAGACAAAGAAGGTGGTTATAGCTCCTTAAAGATTATGATATAAGTATGCATTATACTCCAACAAAGATAATGTTGTGGCCAATGATTTAAGTAGAGAGTCAATGGGTAGTCTAGCTCATGTTGAGGATGGTACAAGGAGGTAGCTAGAGAGGTTCACCAGTTGGATAGATTGGGGGTTAGATTGTATGAAGTTGAAATGGTGGTATAGTGGTTGTTGATGGTTCTAAATCATACTTGATTGATGAGGTGAAGTAAAAACAAGATCTTAACCCTACCTTGCTAGAGTCGAAGGCTTTAGGGAAAAATGGTAAAGTGGAGGTTTTCTCCCAAGGAGGAGATGGTGCCTTTAGATACCAAGGTATCTTATGTGTGCCAAATGTGGTTTATTTGAGAGAATTTATCCTGAAGGAGTCCCATAAATCATCCTATTCCATTTACCCCAGTTCTACAAAGATGTATAGAGACTTGAGAAAGGTGTATTAGTAGGGTGGTATAAAGAGAGATATCGCCAACATATCTGATGTCACAATTACCAACAAGTCAAAGATGAACATCAAAGGCCATAATATAGAAATATCTACTTGGAAGTGGGAAGAGATCAACATGAATTTTGTGGTTGGTTTGCCTAAGACTAGGAAACATTTTGACTCCATTTTGGGTATTGTGGATAGAATGACAAAGTCGGCTCACTTCTTACTGGTCAAAACTACTTATGTTGTCAAAGATTATGCAAAATTGTACATTTGTAACTTGGTTAGATTGCATGGGGTGCCCTTGTCTATCATTTATGATCGTGGTGCTCAATTCACTTCTCACTTTTGGAGGTTCTTCCAAAGTGGTCTTAGTACTAAGGTTAAGCTTAGCATGACTTTTTATCCACAAATGGATGGTCAAACCGAGAGGACTATCCAAACTCTTGAGGATATACTTAGAGCTTGTGTTTTGAAGTTTAAGGGTAGTTGGGATGAACATCTACCACTTATTGAGTTTACTTACAATAATAGCTACCACTCAATCATTGGTATGGTTCCCTTTAAAGCTTTATATGGTAGGCATTGTAGATCCCTCCTTAAGTGGTTTGAAGTGGGGGAAACAGCTTTGCTAGGCTCAAATTTGGTCATAAAGGCCTTAGAGATGGTGAGGTTGATAAGGGAGAGATTGAAAATAGCCTAAAGTAGACAAAAGTCCTACTCTGATATGAGGAGAAGAGATCTTGAGTTTAAGGTTAGTGATTAGGTTTACTTGAAAGTCTCACTCATGAAGGGTGTGGTCCGATTTAGCAAGAATAGAAAATTAAACTCAAGGTTCGTAGGTCCTTATAAAGTTTTGAGGAGAGTGGGTAAGGTTCTATGTGAGTTGGAATTGCCTCTGGAGATGAATATGGTTCATCCGGTCTTCCATGTGTCCATGTTGAGAAAGTATGTGGGTGACCCAAGTGCTATAGTGCCCTTGGATGTTGCGGGTATTGTAGAAGATAATTTGACCTATGAGGAGGTTCTAGTGGAGATTTATGATAGACAAGTGAAGAGCTTGAGAAACAACGATATAGTTTCCATCAAGGTCTTTTGGAGGAATCAACAAGTTAAAAGTGCCACATAGGAAGCCGAGGCGTACATGAGAAAGCGATACCCATATCTCTTTCATTCTAATCAAGTCAAAGGTACTAATTTAAAATCCCCTATGTGATTTCAAGTCTTAAGTTTCAGCCTTCATGTCATTTTGCATGCATTCATGTCTATGTTAACAAGTTTATGGTGACTTTGGCATTCATGTTGAGATTTTTTTAAAATGATATTTAAGTGCATTTGTTGCATTCATGTCGGGCTGATATCTTCATGATTATTTCTCTTATGCATGTTTCTTTGACATTCGCGAATGAATGTTTCTAAGGGAGAGATATTGAAATGCCTCAAAAATGTGCTTTGGAAATGTCTATAATCATAATTACTATATAACTCAAAATATGTGCCTGATATCAAAAATTCAACTTCATATTCTCGATCGGAGGCAAAATTGAATGGGAAATGGGTATAACCTAAATTTTAGAAAATAGTAGTAATAAATAATTTTCAATAATTTATGAATTTCAAAGAGCATCCGCACCGTGGTTGTGATGGGACAAGGGCGCCAAGCAGTGTTATTTGTTCCTTTGTGTTGGGTTTGCCTTGCGGACTAGTACAACTATTTATTTAGTTTTCTTATATGCCCAAGGGTATTGGGGTCATATGAAAGCTCTTATACTTAGTCATTTCTCAACTCTATATCACTCAAGTCCCACTCAAAAACCTCTCCAAGACTTAACCAAATATCTCATTCAAAATTCAAGGATTGCAAGCTTAACTTTGGAACTTAAGGCACTTAAAGCTCTAAGTTTATGTGACATCCCACATCTTACAATACTAGTAGAATGCAAATGAAGCATGACATGGCTTTGTCAAATTAGTGCCCATTTTTAAAAGTGCTTGAATCTCATGTTATAGGGCGATATGCGCGTCTAACGCTTAAGAGGGTCAAGTGTATACATATTTTGTGTCAAAGTGAGGAGATCCCTAAACAAATTGAGATAATTGAGGTGCTTGTAGGACTTAGGAAGCTAGCAGGTGAGTCATCCACTTGCTTAGCTGAAATTTGCTAGCTAAACGAGACGAGGCCCGACGTCGAATTTATCCAAGTCTGATTATGAATAAAGTCTATGTTATGGGTGTAACTTTAGAACATTTTTTAGCATCATAAATGGACTTTATTTTCAGACAAAGAAATATATTAAAAGGGCCCAAGTACACCAAAACTCACTTGGCTAATTGGGCCCAAACTAAGTGAAGAGGAATTTGGAAAATGGGTAGCCAAGGCTCATCAACTTTGAGACCCATTTAGGCCCAAGTGTAAGCGCCAAGCTAATGCATCACAAGGTTATTAATATGTGTAAATATATGGTGAAAATTTCAAAAGAAAGTTGGCCAAAAAGACTCTTTAAAAGGGCTCAAAAACAGCTCCTTAATTCATTTCACTTTGGAACAAATTTTCAGCTTTCCTAAAGACTCTTTTTCTCTCTTTATTTCACTTCACAAGGCAGCCAACACAACCCTCTAGGATTCTTAAAGGAAACCTGAGTGTTGAAGGCTAAGTTAAGTGGAAATATCCAAGTATTTGTTATACTTATCCCATAACAAACAAGAAATATATGTTAGTTATGCTTGTTAAAATTGTTTAACACCATGTGTTCCAAAAGTTGTTGTATATTTTTCTTGGTTATTTGGAAGCTTTATCTTTTTGGTTGGAATGATTATGAAGAGAGGCTACCATTATTAATAAGTATTGCTTCTATAATGATGTATAAAGGCTGCTGCACGATTTTTACAGTCCACGAAAGTGAGTTATTGTGTGATATCGTAATTGTGCTCTTAATAGGAACTTGTGGGCTGATGGATGGAAGGCTATTGCCTCACGTCCTTCAAGACTACTTTGGTACTATTGTAAGGCTATGTTTATGTATATATGTGTTGTAGACAGTTTGGGTAAAGATGAAATAGAGTTGGGATTGTCAACGTCAAAATGTAGCGAAGGGGTGTAACGTTATGCCGCCTATTTGTATGTTGCATAGAATTGTTATGTGTTGTGCTTTGTAGGCTGTTGTAAAACTGTTATGGAACTAAAATACGCTTCACATGATATGTATATGAGAATGTGTACTAGAAAATACGATTAGGGGCAGAAAGGTTGAAAGAATATGCTCGGGTTTATAAATAGTCGCTTGCTGCCTGTATGTTGTTTTTTTATAAGATTGGGCTGCCAAGACGTATCTATTGGCTGCTAATGCTAGTTTTATCACCTACTATGTTGTAGATAAATATTTTTAGAAAGGGAAGGTTATCTCGAGGTAATAGTGAGGTCATACAGCTAGGTATATAAGGCTACTTGATTTAGTATTATTTAGCATGAAACATAGATCCCTCCTTGGCACATAAGGGCACTTACCAACTCTGACATAACTATTAACTGTGTCTCAACTCTTTCACATGTTCATATGCTCCCATACATAATCACCTTTAAATCTGCATACATACTTGGATACCAAGATACATGAATTCGTTCTACTAAATAAAGTTCATGTGTTATTCCACCTCCTATGCATTTCATTATTTGTGTAACTTCCTCCTTTCATTGTGGTATTATCTTTTGTGATTATTTACATGTCATATGTTGTATTTATAGTCCTACAACTCCAATATTACAACACTAAAAAAATCATCTCAAAGATAATTGAAAGATACAGTAAATCATATTGCTTATTGATGGGGGGTAACCTGAGGTGTGCAAGAATCACCTAGCCAGGGTCGACCCTATCATGGGGGGTATCCCAAGGGGCTAAAGGAAAAACCTAATCAGGGCCAATCCCAATATAGATTTACAATTGATCAGCTGGTCATTTGTATTACATGTTGTGCACAGATTATACAGTAAAGATAAAGTAATAAAAAGAACATAAAGTACGTGATCCCACAGTATAATTAAAGGTGGTCTGTTATCCTACACCATTACATAGTTTCATTTGAGTTTTTACTTCATATACAGTATTTTTTTCCCTTATAAATTAAGTACATAATCTCGTATTGACATCCCTTACAGGGGAGCTTCATTTCATGCTGTAGGTACAGGTGCTAGTAGATCTCCCCAGTAGGAGTATAGGATATCTAGCTACTGTTATCAAGCCCTAAGTTGCTTCGGAGCTTTATATGTCTAGAGCTTATATTTTTCTATTATGTCGTTAGTCGAGGCGGGGCCTGTCCCGACCCTTATCAGATACTTTTCCTTATCTAGAGGCTTTTTGTAGACTATACAAATTAAATTGTGGTCATGTCTCGTACTTTAAACACCATAGCCCTAAAGGCCTAACCATATGCATCTCCTTTTGGCTTGTTATCACTGTTTAGTTTCTTAAAGTCATATTAACATAGGAATCCCTTATAATATGTATAGAAAGAACAAAGGTATAGGTTGGTTCTCCCGGGCCTTATTGGCAACGGGTGCCAGTTTGCCTTAATGGGATTTTGGGCGTGACAGAAGTGGTATCAGAGCAAGTCATCCTAGGGAGTCTATAAAGTTATTTCTGTGGAGAATCATATTTATCGATGTATTGTGCACCACATTTATAAGTAGTAGGCTATGTGTCATTTAGGAGTTATTACTTTCTTTTTATTCTTTAGATCATTTCATAGAGCCAAGTGTAATAGTGCATTACGTCTAATTCCTAAACTGCTTTGTACAGCAAGTATGCCAAAAATTGGGCAAAACAAAGGTAAAAGAAAGGGAGTACAAGTGGTGGTTGGTATACCTAGTTAGGTGAGACAATGAAATGAGGTTCAAGAGGAGTCTCTGTCACAGACATCTCCAACTCCTCCAGCTCCTAATGAACTCGGAAGTAGTAAAATTCCCCCAGAATAACCTATTGATGCTACCATACAGAATCTGAGAAATGAAGTCCAACTATTGACTCGTATAGTTGCTGGCCAAGGTCAAAGGCAAGAAGGTCCAGTTATAGGTATAGTTGGTGCGAATAGGGCAGCTGGCACAAGGATACGTGATTTTCTTAATTTGGACCCTCCATCCTTCACTGGGTCAGATCCTAATGAAGATCCCCAAGACTTTATTGATTAGATTTAGTGCACCTTAGATATTATGCATGTGACTGGTACAGAAGCTACCAAGTTAGCGACATATAGGTTAAAGGGTGTGTCTATATTATGGTATGAAACTTGGAAACAATCTAAGGATATAGATGCACCTCCAATTAATTCGGAAGAGTTCAAAGAGGCATTTCTTGACCATTACTTGCCATTAGGGATCCGAGAGTCCTATGTAGATTAGTTCTTGAATCTCCACCAAGTAACTATGAGCGTGTGGAAGTATAGCCTTCAATTTAATTCCCTGGCCAGGCATGCTCCAAATGTAGTAGCTACTATGAAAGATAGAGTTCATCAATATGTAGATAGATTGGATACGTATCTGTTTAGAGACTGTACCATTTATTCCTTAAACAAATACATAGACATAGCAAGAATGCAAGCTTTGCATAGAAATTGGAGGATCAGAGGCAAAGGAGAAGGAAACAAGAGTTAGAAAGGGCACAATCCAAGAGGGCCAGGTCTACAGGGCAATTTACACCTTCCTAAGGTGAGATTAGGCCTTGGGTTTCTTATAGACCACCTAGGCCATCATTCCCCTACCCTGCAGCTAGTGCTCCATCACAACCTCAGGGGTCTAGGAGGAATTAGCTTGGTCCAAGAAGTGAAGGGCAAGGTGCCTGAACTACGAGATATTCAGTAGGATAGCAAATGACCCCAATGCAGCCTTCTAAATAGTGTAGAAGGATTCATTCAAGTATATGTCATGTTGGGATAGACATTTGTTATTGGTGTGGTCTACCAGAGTATATGATGAGAGATTACCCGAGGAGACGTATGTGTGATATAGCACTATCTACTGGGTCAGCTGTTGCATCATCATCATCATTAGTTCCTCCATTAGATAAAGGTCAACAAGCACATATGGGTCATGGTAAAGGTGTTAGAGGGACAGCTAGCTCTAGCGGAGTCCAAAATCGCACTTATGCTCTGGAGTCGACAAAATTTAGAAGCATTAATTGACCCTGGTTATACACTATCATACTTTACCCTACTAGTTGCTGGAAAGCTTAAGAGAACACCTAAATTATTGAATAAACTATTTGAAGTGTCTACGCCAACCGGTGAATCTATTATGGCTAGAAGGATTTATTATGACTGTGTAGTAATTGTGTGTGATCGTGACACATTGGCTGACCTTATTAAGCTAAAAATGGTGGAATTTGATGTTATAATGGGTATGGATTGGTTCGCTTCTTGCTATGCCACCGTGGATTGCCAAACTAAGAGAGTGTACTTCCACTTTCCAAATAAGGCATTTCTTGAATAGGAAGGCAATGTTGGGGCGCCAAAAGGTAAGTTTATCTCTTATTTTAAGGTAAGAAAGATGATATCTAAGGGCTATATATGTCATTTAGTTAGAGTAAGGGATATGGAGGTAGAATCGCCAACTCTTCAACCAGCTCTAGTAGTGAATGAATTTGTTGATGTGTTCCCTGAAGAACTTCCATGCTTACCTCCAGAACGAGAAATAGATTTTGGTATTGACTTACTTCCAAGAATTCAACCTATTTTCATACCTCTATATAGACTGGCCCTAGCAGAGTTGCATGAATTCAGTTAAAAGACTTATTGGAGAAGGGTTTTATAAGACCTAGTGTGTCCCCTTAGGGTGCACCAGTATTATTTGTATGCAAAAAGGATGGCACCTTGAGAATGTGTATCAACTATCGACAATTAAATAGGGTAACAATTAAGAATAAATACCCACTCCCCAGGATTAATGATTTATTTGATCAATTATAGGGTGCCAAATGCTTTCTAAAAATTGATTTGAGATCAGGTTATCACCAAGTGAGGGTAAAGGAGGAAGATATGCCTAAGACTAATTTCAGAACACGCTATGGTCACTTTGAATTTCTTGTTATGTCATTTAGGCTAACGAATGCACCAGCGGTTTTTATAGATCTGATGAATAGGGTATTCATCCATTCTTGGATGTGTTTGTGAAAGGATTTATAGATGACATTTTGGTATATTCAAGATCAGAAGAGGACCACGCAAATTACTTGCGATAGGTGTTACAAGTTCTTCGTGATCGACAGTTGTATGCCAAGTTTTCTAAATGTCAATTTTGGCTAAAATCAATGGCATTCTTGGCTCATATTGTGTCTAATAAGATAATAAGGGTTGATTCACAAAAAATAGAGGCTGTGAAAGATTGGACAAGACCAACGACACCCACGAAAGTTTGGAGCTTTATAGGGTTGGCAGGTTATTCCAAAGGTTTGTTGAAAGTTTTTCTTCTATTTTCGCACCTCTAATAAAGTTGACACATAAGGTTGCCAAGTTCCAATAGAATGATGCATGTGAAAGGAGCTTCCAGGAGCTGAAAAATAAGCTAACTTCTACACCTTGCTAATACTTCCAGAAGACACCGAGGGATATGCAATGTATTACGATGCTTCATGAGTTTGCTTAGGGTGTGTGCTGACATAGCATGGTAGGGTAATTGCTTATGCATCTAGACAACTATGATCACATGAGAAAAACTACCCAACTTCTGATATTGAGCTAGCAGTGGTTGTATTTGCTTAGAAAATATGGCACCATTATTTGTATGGGGTTCACATTGACATATATACTAATCATAAAAGCATGCAATACATCATTAAGCATAAAGACCTAAACTTAAGACAACGAAGATGGCTAGAGCTAATAAAGGATTATGACGTTGATATATTTTGCCACTTGGCGAAAGCAAATGTGGTAGCCA
Organism: Solanum sejunctum; assembly: GCA_025642045.1. Taxonomy (NCBI): domain Eukaryota; kingdom Viridiplantae; phylum Streptophyta; class Magnoliopsida; order Solanales; family Solanaceae; genus Solanum; species Solanum sejunctum. The sequence goes on along the minus strand of JAOTQJ010137126.1, from coordinate 17,401 downwards.
ATGCTCTGAGTCATAAGAAAATCATAAATACTGGTGATCAAGCTATGGTAAGTCAAGGAGTGGCTAAGGATCTACGTTAGCTAGCCAGTTTAGGAGTTCATCTTCTTAAAACTCCAAAGAAAGGGGTTATTATACATAATGCAGCAGCGTTTTCATTAGTAATGGAGGTGAAAGAATAATAATCTGAGGATCCTATTCTATGACAGCTTAAGGAAAAGGTAAGTCAAGGTACGATAAAGGGCTTTGACCTTACACAAAATGGAGTACTTCACTGCCAAAATAGATTATATGTGCCTAATATTAATGGATTAAGAAAGAGGATAATGGAAGAAGCCCATCATTCCTGATATTGCATCCATCCAGGATCAACTAAGATGTACCATGACCTGAAGGAAATATTTTGGTGGGGAGGCATAAAGAAGGACCTTGCAAAATTTGTGGCCCAAAGTCTAAATTGTCAACAAGTGAAACTAGAACACCAAAAGCCAGGAAGTTATATGCAGTGTATAGAGCTTCTAACATGGAAGTAAGATATGATCAATATGGATTTAGTTACCGGGTCGCCTCGCTCATTTAAGAAGTTTGACTCCATATGGGTAATAGTTGACAGACTCACAAAGTCAGCACACTTCTTGCCAGTCAGGAGTGATTATACAGCTGAAGAGTATGCCAAGCTATACCACAAAGATATAGTCAAGCTATATGGAGTACCAATCTCCACTATATCTGACCAAGGAGCTCAATTCACTGCAAAGTTTTAGAAGTTCTTCCAAAGAAGTTTAGGAACACAAGTGAATTTGAGTACAACTTTCCACCCTAAAATAGATAGTCAAGCAGACACACCAATAAGACACTTGAAGATATATTATGAGCTTGTGCATTGGACTTTAATAGTAGTTGGGTAGATCATTTGAGACTTATCGAATTTATCTATAATAATAGCTACCAAGCGAGTATTAAGATAATACCTTATGAAGCTTTGTACGGAAGGAAATATAGATCGCCAATTAGATGGTTTGAAATGGGTGAAACCACATTACTTAGGCCAGATCTAGTACCACAAGCCAGGGAAAAATTTAAGGTAATACAGCAGTTGCTAGAAACAGCCCAAAGTCATCACAAATCATATGCGGATGCTAGAAGGAGAGGACCAAAATTCTCAGTAGAGGATTGGGTATTTTTAAAGGTGTCTCCAATGAAAGGAGTTATGAGGTTTGGTAAGAAAGGAAAATTGATCCCATGTTACATAGAGCAGTATAAAATTATTAAGAAATTCAGGCAGATTGCATATGAACTAGAGCTACCCCAAGAGCTTTCAATGGTTCATCCAGTTTTTCATGTCTTCAATACTTCGAAAATGCATAGGTGACCCATCTTGTATCACTCCTAATTGAGGATGTCCAGGTTACAGGAGATCTCACATATGAAGAGGTACCTATTGCTATTTTAGATCATCAAGTTAAGAAGCTAAGGAATAAAGAAATAGCTTTAGTAAAAGTACTTGGGAGAAACCAACAAGTAGAAGAAATAACATGGGAGGCCGAGGATGCGATGAAATTAAAATACCCTTACTTATTTGAAGATAAAGTGGAATACCAATATGCAGAATTGGGACACTAATAGATACGTGTGATTGAATACTTAGTGTGTTGTCAAAAGTTTGTGTAAGTAAAAGTTTAAACTTGGTTAAGCTATCCAATTGTGCTAATATTTGAGGAGGAATGTTCCTAAGGGGGGAAGGATCTAACACCCCACATCTTACAATACTAGTACTATGCAAATGAAACATGGCATGGCTTTTTTAAATTAGCGCCCATTTTTAAAAGTGCTTGAATCTCACGTTATAGGGCGATATACGAGTCTAATGCTTAAGAGGGTCGAGTGTATACATGTTTTGTGTCAAATTAAGGAGATCACGACCCTAAAAAAAGTTAGAGAATTGAGGTGCTTGTAGGACTTAGGAAACTAGCAGGTGAGTCACCTACTTGCTTAGCTGAAATTTACTAGCTAAACGGAGACGAGGCTCGACGTCGAATTTGTCTAAGTCCGATTATGAATAAAGTTTATGTTAATGGTGTAACTTTAGACCATATTTTATCATTATAAATGAAATTTATTTTCATCCAAAGAAGGGTATTAAAATGGCCCAAGTACACCAAAACCCACTTGGCTAATTGGGTCCAAACTAAGTGAAGAGGAATTTGGAAAATTGGCAGCCAAGGCCCATCAACTTTGAGACCCATTTAGGCCCAAATGTAAAGGCCAAGCTGCTGCATCACAAGATTATTAATATTTGTTAATATGTAGTGAAAATTTTGAAAGAAAGTCAGCCAAAGAGACTCTTTAAAAGGGCTCAGAAACAGCTCATTAATTCATTTCACTTTGGAATAAATTTTCAGCTTTCCTAATGACTCTTTTTCTCTCTCTATTTCACTTCACAAGGCAGCCTACACAACCCTTTAGGGTTGTTGAAGGAAACCTTAACCTTAAAGGCTAAAGTAAGTAGAAATATCTATGTATTTGTTATAGTTATCCCATGACAAACAAGATATATATGCTAGTTATGCTTGCTGAAATTGTTGGACAGCATGTGTTTCAAAAGTTGTACATTTTTCTTGGTTATTTGGAAGCTTTTATCTTTTGGGTTGGATTGAATATGATGGAAGGAAACTAATCATAATGAATGTAGGTTCTATAACAATGTATAAAGGCTACTTTACCATTTTTACAGTCCGCGAAAGTGAGTTCTTATGTGATATTGTAATTGTGCTCATAATAGGAACTTGTAGGCTGATGGATGGAAGGCTATTACCTCACGTCCTTCATGACTGCTTTGGTACTGTTATAAGACTTTTTTAAGCTATTTTTATGTATATATGTGTTGAGGACAGTTTGGCTAACGATGAAACAGGTTCGGGATTATCGACATCAAAATATAGCGAGGGGGTGTAACATTATGCCGCCTATTTATATGTTACATAGAATTGTTGTGTGTTGTTCTTTATGGGATATTGTATGACTGTTGTGGCACTTAAATAGGCTACACATGATATGTATATGAGAATGTGTACTAGAAGATACGATTAGGATGAGAAAGGTTGAAACAATATGCTCGAGTTTATAAATACTGGCTTGTTGCCCGTATGTTGGTTTTTTATGAGATTGGGCTAGCAAAATGTATCTATTAGCTGCTAATGCTAGTTTTGTCACCTGCTATGTAGTAGATAAATATTTGGAGGAAGGGAAGGTTATCTCTATGTAATAGCGAGCTCATACAGTGAGGTATGTAAGGCTACTTGATTTCGTATTATTTGGCATAAAACATAGATCACTCCTAGGCACATAAAGGCACTTACCAACTCTGACACAACTATTAACTGTGTCAATTCTTTCACATTTTTATATGCTCCCATACATAGTTACCTTTAAATCTGTATACATACTTAGACACCAAAAGATACACGAATTCGTTCTACTAAATAAAGTTCATGTGTTGTTTTACCTCCTATACATTTTATTATTTGTGTAAATTACTTCTTTCATTATGGTGTTGTCTTTTGTGATTATTTATATGTCATATGTTGAATCTACTGTCCTATAGCTCCAATATTATGACCACCAAAAGAATCATCTCAAAGGTAATTGAAAGATAAAGTAAAGTATATTGCTTATTGATGGAGGGTAACCTGAGAGGTGGAAGAATCACCTAGCCAAGGTCAATCCTTTCACGGGGGTAGCCCAAGGGGTTAAAGGAAAAGCCTAGCCAAGGTCGATCCCGATATAGATTTACCACTGATCAGCTGGTCATTTGTATTACATATTATGCACAAATTATACAATAAAGGTAAAGTAATAAAAAGAACGTAAGGTACATGATCCCACAGTATGACTAAAGGTGGTCTGTTATCCTACATCAGTGCATAGTTTCAATCAATAGAGGATGATCATCCCAACTACTTTTAAGCTCCAATACACAAGACCTAACCATGTCCTCAAGTGTTTAGATAGATCTTTTGGCTTGTCCATCCGTTTGAGGGTGAAAGGTCGTACGAAGCTTTACCTTGGTTCCAAGACCTCTTTGGAAGGACCTCCAAAGTGTGAAGTAAATTTCACACCATGATTCAATATGATGGACAAAGGAACCCCATGCAACCGGTATGTACAACCTAGCATAATCTTCAGCCTTGTATATAGTCTAAACTAGTAGAAAGTGAGCCGATTTTATCATCCTATTAACCACAACCCATATAAAATCAAAACATTTCTAGTCTTGGGCAACCCAACCACAAAATCCATAAATCTCTTCCCACTTCCAGGTAGGAATCTCTATGTCTTAGGTTAGGCCACCCAACCTTTGATGTTCGGCTTTGACTTTTTGGCAACTATGGTAACCAGAACCAAATTTGGTAATGTCCCTCTTCATGCCTCCCCACCAATACACCTCTATCAAATCCCTATACATCTTAGTAGACCCAGGGTGAATAGAATAAGAAGAACCATGAACCTCATCAAGAATCTTTTCCTTTAAGTTATCAGCACAAAGCACACATAACCTACCTTGGTACCTAAGGGCACTATCTCCCCCTTGGGAGAAAACCTTCACCATACCATCTTTTACAAATGCCTTCAATTCCAACAAAGTAGGGTCAAGATCTTGTTTAGCATTTACCTTCTCAACCAATGAAGATGTAGAACCATCATCAACAACAATACCCCTATTACCAATTCCTTCTAACCTAACCCCCAATCTAGCCAACCGATGGACCTCCCTAGCCACACTTATGCCACTCCAGGCTACCAATAGACACCCTACTCAAGGCATTCATCACCACTTTAGCCTTACCGGGATGATAATGTACACTCATAGCATAGTCCTTAAGAAGTTCTAACCACCTTCTTTGCCTCAAGTTGAGATCTTTTTGAGTGAATACATATTGGAGGCTCTTATGATCGGTGAACACATCAACATGCACCCTATACAAATAGTGACGCTAATGCAAATACCATGGTAGCTATCTCAAAATCATGGGTAGGATAGTTCTTTTCATGTACTTTGAGTTGCCTAGATGCATAGGCTATGACCTTACCATTTTGCATTAGAACATAACCTAAACCAACTCTACAAGCATGACAATGCATAATAAGCCCCTCTAGCCTTTCCCGTAGTGACAATATAAGAGTGGGCACAAGCTTATCTTTCAAGGTTTGAAAGATCTTTTCACACTCATCGGTTCACACAAACTTAGCTTTCTCTTGGGTAAATTTTATCATGCGAAAAGCAATAGAAGAGAACCCATTCACAAATCTCTGGAAGTAACACGCTAGGCCCAAGAAGCTCCTAATACCAGACGGGGTCAATAGTCTATGCCAATTTCTAATCACATCCATCTTTTTAGGATCCACCTTAATACCATCCCCCGACACCACATGACTTAGGAAGGCAACTTCTTTCAACTAAATTTCACACCTCTCATATTTAGCATACAATTTCTCTTCCCTCAACCTTTGCACCACTACCCTCAAATGACCTATATGCTCCTCCTCATTATGTGAATAGATCAATTATAATTAATGAAGACGATAACAAATGAATCAAGGAAGGGTTTGGAGACCTTATTCATAAGATCCATGAAGATAGCTAGTGCATTGGTCAACCCAAAAGACATCACAATAAACTCATAATGCCCATACCTAGTCTCTTAGGAATATCACACTCCCTCACCTTCACTTGATGATACCCGGATCGAACATCAATCTTAGAAAAGTTGCTAGCCCCTTGCAACTGGTCAAACAAATCATCAATCCTTGGAAGAAGATACTTATTCTTGATGGTTCCCCTATTAAGTTATCAGTAGTCAATACATATTCTAAGAGACCCATCCTTTTTCTTTACGAACAACATTATTGTACCCCAAGGTGAATGGCTAGGCCTAATGAAACCCTTCGCCAAAAAGTTCCTCAATTGTTCCTTCAACTCTTTTCACTCCACTGGGCCCATATGGTAAAGGGAATAGAAATGGGTTGAGTATCGGGGAGGAGGTCTATACCAAAGTCTATTTTCCTTTCAGGAGGAACACTGGGAAGGTCATTTGGAAAGACATCAAGAAACTCATTTACAATTGACTCTATGGTGAGGACCTTAGACTTCACATCCCTAACTCTCAAAAGATGATTAAGACACCCCTTGGATATCAATTTATGGGCTTTAAGGCAAGAGATGAATCTACCATTGACTACCACATCATAACTCTCCCACTCAAGAACAGGTTCATTTGGGAATTGGAATTTGGTCCTATGGGTTCTACAATCAATAGAGGCATAGTATGCTTTCAACCAATCCATCCTAAGAATGATATCAAAATCAACCATATTCAACTCATTAAGATCACAAGGCAATATTTTATGCAAAATGCAAATGGAAATATTTCTATAGACCTTTCCAGCAACAATAAATGCATCAATAGGAGTAAACACCTCATATGACTCACACAACAATTCAAGTTCAACATGGAACTTTTTGGCAACAAAGAGGATAATAAAAGAAAGAGTGGCACCCAGATCAATCAATTCATACACATCAAAATCAAAGATTTTCAACATTCCGATAATAATATTGGGAACCTCATCAACCCCTTGCCTCCCATGTAAAGCATAAAACCAATTGTGCCTTGGGGCAACTTTTTGTTGGCCACCTCTCCCTAAAGGAACCGCATTAGTACCTTGTGGATGAACCTCTTTACCCTTGTTAAGATTTTCAGGGCAATCCAACATCTTATGCCCAACGTCTCCATACCCATAACATGCATCAGTATCTCTCAAGCATGAGCCACTATGACTCTTACCACATTTCGGACACCCACCATTAGGAACCACGCCGCTAACACCTTAGGCTCTTGGACAATCATTGGCAACCCTCTTATGAAATGCTTGAGAAGACCCTTGGCCTAGAAGGAACAAGCCATCCTTTCGACTATGGAGATTTCCCTCAAAACAGACCCTCTTGGCCTTATGACTGATGATGTTCATGCTGTAATAAGAAAGCGATCGTTGTTAGCAATTAACCAAACCGAGGTTAGGATCAAATCCACAGGAAATACAGGTCTTGATTATAAGATTTCACCACTAATTATTTCTAGCATTTATGACTACAATCTCTAAATGGGGGAGGGGTGTTTCAAAAACAAAATAAAACTACTACTAACTATAGCGCAAGGAAACACTCAATGTTGGGGATATATTAGGAATTGTGTTACCCATGGTTCCTAGACTTAATTACCCTAGATAACATAACGAAAATTGGTGATTTGCATGCAGGATAGTAACTTAGGTTCTTCCAGTCCTCTTCTGAAGGCGAAGGTCGAATTTCACCATGGCGCTTGGTTAGTAACCATGGCGTGCCAAATAACCGTTAACTATTATCCCAGTCAATCTCCCCTTGGTCAAGCTCGATTCATTAGATGAGAACACATTAATTGAATTCTTTTATCTACTTTTCTTTTTTTATTTGTTACTACCTTGGTCGAAATCATGATAGTAGGTGGGGTTTGGTGTTGGCCACCACCAAATAGCAATAATAATGAAGAAAAATAGATAATACATGCAAAACCCCAATCATAGAAATGCAAAAAACCTAGGTTATCTCAATGTCAACTATCCATGATTCCCACAACCCCAAGTTGTGGGTGCTTAGCTACCATGGCTAAGGCAAACAAACAAAAATGCAAACAATAGACATAGTTGAGAGCTTTACCAATACTAATGAAGAAAATAGGCACCACAAATTGCAAACCCACAAGCTTGATTAATCAACAATGAGTACAAGGCAAGATTTGCAACCTCCAAAAATGGATTTTCTAAGATAGAACAATAAACTACTCTAAAAAACTAAGAAAATATTCAAAATGTAGTTCTCAATAGTCTACTGGTCGAACCCCTTACTAAAAATGTAATTTAAACTATATATAGTACTTATAAAACAACCCTAGAATTTACACACAAAAGACAACTGGCAGCTGATAAGTTATGCAGGTACGACTCATAGGATGACCTACGAGTCATAGTCGGAGTCTCGTATCAGGTTCTTAGCATCTTGGACTAAGCTGATACGACCCATAGGTATGAGTCGTTGTTTGAGTTATGACTCATATGTTTGTTTTGTAGTCTTGTTCTTCAGTTTTGGTCCAATATCTTGGCTCTTTGATTCTTGCTACGAGTCCACCTATACAAGTTGTAATATGACTTACGACTTGTATGATGCCTCGTAGGGATGACCTCTTGTTAGTAGATTTCTAAATTTTGGTCTCTGATCCATGCTACGACACCACCTTATGACTCGTACCTTAAGCAACGACTTGTAGATGGGCTAGTAAGGCCTATACTTTAGCAAAATCTACAACTTTTCTTGAAAATTATGTCAACCTAACTTTTTTGCAAGAGTAACACAAAAACACATAAAAACACTAAAAATTTGCTTTAAGAACTCATAAAATCCTTATTTCAGGCACCAAATGTGATGTATTGTGACAGCACATCAACAGACTCAACTTAGAATTATTACTTATCCTCAAGCGATGTCTTAATCTATGGTGAAAAAGAGAAATACATAGCAGCTATGCTAATGGCATATACAATAGCTCCTTTCATTCGGGTACCCAACACTATTTTCAAAATAGGATTGCAAAGTTACTAAGCAAACAAGAACATAATGAGAGACCTAGCAATCCAACTATGATAAACTAAAGAGCATCAACCGTCCATAATCGCTAGTATAGCCATATGCTACTCAAATAGTGCAAATGCCCTCACCAAAAAGAAGTCTCTCATACTCACTCAAAAGCATTTAAAATTCAGGTACTGAAGAAGTGTTCTCACTTTCACAATTAAAATTCAATGTATACTGACTAATACCATAGGTTTGCCTCTATATTCATCTTCTGGCTTAATGATAAAGTGGAGTTGGATCACTTTAGGACTTATAGGCTTGTAATATAGGCCCAGGGTGCTTTGGTTGGGTATTTTGGGAAAATAGTGACTAAAAGCTATCCTTAAACCATGTTTACTAACACTTTTTGCTTTCATAATCCAACCCATTTTTAATCACTCCACCCTTATTCTCCCCTTCTAAACTTTTCTCGAGTTCTTTCTTTCTCTTTTTCAAATGTACCTCGATTTCAGACTCAATTTATATATATATATATATATATATTAACTCAAGGCACTTTTCTTTTATTTTTATTTACTCGATTATGCTTTTTTATTTCTTTCTTGATTTCCCAACTAACCACTTTATTTTTATTACTTTACCATAATAAGGGTCACTCTTAACTTAGGATTTTAGCCTCATTTGAAGTACATAATATCTATGCCTCAAACCAGGGCCACCAACTACAACCACCCTCAACTTAGGCCTTTGGCTTCAATCAAGGTTCACATGTTCAAGGATAGACCAAGGCCAATATTAAGGTATTTCATCAAATAAGGATAAGCTCGCAAGGTATCAAGAAAGAATGAGTGCATGAGAAGCTCAAAAGTTTGGAACAAGGGATTCACTCGCTCATCTGGTGGGTCATTTAGGCCAAAAGTGGTTTTACTCAAATAACAAAGGCCTAATATCCTTTGTATATCTACCACATCACCAAACCAATTTTAGAGTAACAAGGCAAGTTTTGGGTCCATACAAGATGCATGAATGCAGCAACATAAGCTCACAACACACATGGCAATTGCATCCATAATCAAGTATAGACTTACAGGTCATATTTTAGTCTCAGCTTACCTTCACAATATCAGAACAAACGTTGTCAACTACTCAAAAATGTATGAACACATCAATAATCACAACCTCAAAAATTTTAAGGTTACCCAATTTTTTCATCAAAACATTAAAAGCGCATGTAAAGATTATGTATATGCCAATAGATAATAGTACTATGAATTTAACCATTATCTACACTACCTAAACATGCGGATTCAACAAAAAAGTAAATATCCACAAGAAAAAAAAGCACAACAAGAAAACCTTGGGATCAAAAAGAGGGGAAGTTATGGACTTGAGGCTACTCAGACTTTACTTAATCCATAACTTCCCACAACCCACCAAAATGGGATACTTCGTCCTCAAAGTAAAGACAAAAACAAAAATAATCCATAATAACATAGAAATATATACATACATCTATTAAAAAACAAAAATGAACATCCAAAATATAAGTAAAAACAACATCCAACATAAGAATATTTAAGCGCAACCAAAAACCAGCATAATAAAAAAAATATTGTCTCAAAAGATAACAAAGTATCCAACATAATAAAATGAGAACTATAGTCAAAAGAAGTCAAACATCATGATGCATCAAGCACCAATCTATGGCTGGTCTGTGGATTCTTGAGGCTACCTCTCCTCTGTACCCCTACCGGAAGTACCCTCTCCAAGTGGGGTGTGCTATGCTCGCTATCTCTGAATAGCCACCAACAAAAGAGACTCTTATACCACCTCCTCAAGTATGGGCTTCTCCTCCTGTCTTGGCTTCTTCAGGTTCGGTCCTGGGTCATTACTCTGCTCAAGGGGCCTCTTCTATGGGTGTTGGGATAGTCGGTAAGCCAATCAAATGCCTCATCATCTACAGGTGCTACCTTTAGGGCTGGAACAAGGCTACCAACATTTGTAATAAGGTGGCCTTGAATTTGGCGAACTCTTCAAAAATTGCATTCGCATCATAGGCCTAGCTCTCTCAAGCCTATTGTGTACTCTAGGCTCAAATGCATCAACCTGGGCATCCACCGCTCGTATTCTCTCATCAAATAAATCTCAGTTAAATGACCTAATCCTCTCCTCAGTGTCCTAAACAGTCTGATCAATAATTGGTCGGACCTGTGCTGATAACTCCCATAGCTAGCCCTCTGCTATAGCCACCCTGCGTAATAAAGCATGAAATACAACAATAGTGAAAAGAGGGAAAAACCTATAAAGAAGATATTGTTGGTGCTAGAGTATTGTAGTATGGTGTAGACTCAATCTCGACTGCTAATGTAGGCTCTGTAGTGTCCAGAGTAGTGTTGTTACTAGTTGGAGGTAAACTTAGAATTTGAGGCTCTACTAGGAATGGCTCTGGGATAGCTGGAGGAATAGCTCTCTATAGGGATATTAGGTTTTCATTAACCTTGATTAGCATAGGTTCCATCATACGGAAAGCCTCCACATGAGGATCCAAGTGGAGAGAAACTCGCACACTCGCTTTCTTACATAATCTATGAATCAGAATGGGGAATGGCAATGCTTGCTAAGTACAAACTGCTGACTCATGGATTTGTTCTATCATAATGCAAGCTCAATCAATGTCATACCCTGCCAAGGTGATTTCCAACAACACGACTCTCTCTAATATGATCACATTATCCATGAATCTGAGCCTGATGCGCCATCAGATAATGGACCACCAAAACTTTGCCCAAAATAAGAGATGGGCCTGTAGAATATGCTTTGCATAGACTGTAACCCATATTGGCTCAACACCATCCTCGCAAATTTAGCCCGCTATCCACCTCAATAATTTCGTTCTCAACCCGGCATTATTCTAATTAACTTCTTTTTTCATGTCTACCATCCTATGATCATATTCTACTGTGGAGTGTGGAGCGCTGTAATTAGGTCTGAATTGCACCCTTCGAATAGTTTCTGCTGAGATGTCGACAACCTAACCCCTAAGCATGACTTCACTCAATTGTTGTGCATTAATGGGCTTCATAAGCCTTAAAAGTTTGCCACGTATAGTAGCATGGTAAGAAGCACAGAATTCTCGGACCAGTTAAGAGGCGTACTTTCCTAGCACTTATGATACCCATCCTAGCCCATAGAAGTCAATATCAGCTTCTAAACTTGGCACACCTATCAATCCTGAGTCTTTCAACCTTGCTTCCTCATAAAATCTCTGCACTGGCCTCCTCGACTCTTAGGTTCCAGTCCCTTATCATAAATCTCTTTCATTCCAGGAACACACCATCTTGTGTTTTATGGGTCGGTGGAGGTGACAGTGTAAGCAGAATCAGCTGGCTGTGAAGGAGTGATATCTTCTAGCTGAGCCTAAGACACTTCAAGAGAAATAGAATTGGAAGTGGAGTCATCATCATCTGACCCATCTTCTTCACCCTCCTCATCAGACTGGGATGTGTTGTCCACTTCCATCGGTATTTAGGTTAAGTGTGATCGTGGTAAGGGCACGTTAGTCTTAGGGTCAGGGTGCACATTCTTCTCTTCAATTGATTGCTCATCCTCAGATGACTCATCTCTTAGGAGATGACCAAAAGCAGAGGAAACACTCCCTCGACCTCTTGAAGACATTATCTCTGAAAAATTATCAATATGTTAAAGCATAAGTCCCATGTTATTCTCTTGTAATCAAGTAACAAATGAAACAATCAAAAAAAGAACACTAAGATAACCTAAGTAAAAGCAAACAAAACCAGATTCAAGGCTGCAGATACGAGGTGTAAGTATGATTTGTAGGACAACTTACAAGTTTTATAGCAGCCTTGTAACAGTAAGGTAGCTAAAAGAAATGTATTCTGGAATCAGGTATGAGACGTAGGTACGACTCATAGTGTGCACTATAAGTCATAGTTCGGGTTTGTATCTTATTTCAGAGACATTTTAAGGGTACAAATCAAGGCCACGAAACCACCACTATGATTCGTAGCAAGGGCTACAACTCGTAGGTGAGTTTCACATGGATAATGTTAAGGAATCTTAGGTGACTGATGCCTGCTATAAAGATCCACTATGACTCATAAGGCAACCTAAGTCTCATAGTGGGTTCTCATAGCAGAAGCAGAGAGCACCCAGGGTGCCTCCAACTTTTCCATAATGACTAACAACTAATTAGAAAGCATCAAAGTTTACACACATAGATATAGGTGATACTGCAACAACTTAAACCCTCTTCATTGTCAATCGTATCAAAACAAAGCATGAATTTTCCCCCTTTTGGGTAAAGCACTTCCAATATTATAATTATCAATGCACATTAAACACATAAGTATATTACCTTAAGAGAATTATAACACCCCCAACCCAATAGCTTCAGCCCTACGTGATCTTCATAATGATCCATAAAATATGCAACAAAAGCACATTGTCATAGTATTAGATATCAAAATCACCAAATAAGGATAGAATTCAAAACTCAACCCTTTTACAAAGACATAAACAATTGTATACCTTATTCTTCTTACTATCACAGGCATTTTTGCATAATATGCTAATTATGATCCTAAGACCTTCGTTCAATCATCCATAAGACAGGGATTTTTCAGAGACAAACCAAATTTAACCGCAAGAACTTACCAGATGAATGTGTAAATGTATGATGAGGAAGAGAAAAACTGGAAGACTTCTTGGTGCACAATTCACTTGCTGGGGAGTTTTAGTGGGTGAATGATGTAAAGATCAATGAATAGTGAAAGGGAATGGTGGGGGGAGTTATAAACTTAAAGGGGACACTTCATGAAGGGACATAAAGAGCCAAGAGACATTGATATCTTAATATACAAAATGGTTTGCCATTTAAACTTCTGCAGATTGGTCTTACAAGACCCCGACTATAAGTTGTATGAAGTCATATGACTCGTAGGTCCCGATATCGTAGAAGACCCAACACTTAGGAAAATTATGACTTCATACCTAGGCACTACAAACCCCACTTACGACTTGTAGAAGATCCTACGAATTGTTAGATTGGCTAGTAGCACGTATGTCAGCTTCTGGTAGTCACTATTTCCTTCTACGAGGCATAACAATGAGTCATAACATTCACTACAACTCGTAGAAACTGCATCCAAGCATAATGTTTTCCATTCTTCAGCTCTTGGTTTGTACTTGCAACCTATTACTCAAAATACACTAAAATAACAATTGATACAACTGGTTCAAGGTCACAATAATCATAATACAATATAGAATTACTAACCAAAAATTTAACTACGATAAAATGTCTCAAAATAAATCAACACATAAAAGATGCTTGGGTTTCCTCCCAAGAAGTATCTTGTTTAACATCATGGCTCGACTAGGCCATCACGGATAATCAAACTTCTCTATGAGTTACATCTCTGCTCCTTATACTCTTTCTTTGTTCATCTTGCACTGCATCTAGTTGCTCAGCGAGTTGCTCTATCCTATCACCAAGACTTTGCATTGATATAGTTTGTTGTTCCATTTTGTAGTTACATTTGAGGATGTCAAACTTTATCTCTTGGACAATGTTATCCTGTTCATTCACCTTGATCAGTACTTGTTCAAGCATATGCTCAATCCGCGTTAGTTTATCAGTGATATAACGCTAGTGTGGTAACCTGGTCCAATATGTAGCATTTTCACTTTTGGGTTTACTTGAGGCTCCCATAGATTCACTAGCAGATGGTCTGGCTTGCTCTTAAAGGGGTTGGTAGACTTGGGCAGCTGCAGATAGCTTGTTCACGCTCTCAGTGATCTTATTAAATGATCGTCTTATGAACTCCCAACACTCTCCTCCAAACAATGCATTAGCTTGCCCTTGTTGTTCAGAGGTTAATGCTCGGTATAAGGTAGCCGCCAATTCATCATCAGTCAGACCGTGGTTTTGATTTGCTGCCAAACACTGCTTGTACCTTTCCCAGACAACTACCAAAGGTTCTCCTAGCATTCTTTTGAAGTTACAAATATTATTTTGCATCTTTTGCTTGTTGGAATCTCTATAGAAGTAGATGGATTAGGGGATCTTAAAACTCAACCTATAAAATAGAGTGCGCCTCTACAACATTTTCAACAACTCATTTACAAAGTAGAACTTTTGCTTAGTCATAGTGCAAGCCAACCTACACCTAAAATCAACTAACAAAAATAAACAGAAAAAGTAAAATACAGCAGACTCTAGAAATCAACATTAGAACTAACTAATAGTGAAGTCAAATCAAAACCTAGCCGTATTCTCCAACAATGGCGCCATAATTTCTAATGATGTTCACGCTCCAATAAGAAAGAAATAGTTGTCAGCAATTAACCTAACTGAGGTTTGGATCGAATCCACAGGGAATGCAGGGCTTGATTACAAGATTTTACCACTAATCATTTCTGATATTTATGACTACAATCTCTAAAGGGGGGGTTATTTTTCAAAAATAAAATAAAACAACCACTAACTATAACGCGAGAAAATACTCAATTTTTGGGACAACTTGGAAATTGTGTTCCCCATGGTTCCTCGACATAATTACCCTAGATAGAATAACTAGAATTGGTGATTTACATGCAAGATGGTAACTTACGTTCTTCCAGCACTCTTGTTAAGGTAAAGGTCGAATTTCACCATGGGCTGTCTAGTAAATCATGGTTCAGGGTTTAGAAATCTCTTTTTCCTAGAACTTCAATCTGAGAAACCTGTTCTACGGGCCATGAACAAGAAGACGGGCCATCTTATTACTCATCACACAAATATCCAGAAAAGTTGATTTTGCATCATCAAGTCGCGAAAGATATTCTACGGGTCATGGGACATAGTATGATCCATATAATGTCGCGTACACGGGCCTCAGACTTAGAAAAATTTATTAAGTTACATGGGCATTTACGAGGCCTCATCCAGTGACTTTTTTGAGTCATTTTTCTCAGTTTTCTCTTGGCCTCTACTCAAACTATGTAGGATGAATTAGGGAGTGTTACACTGGTTCAATGTGAAAGTGTGAACCATGTAAGCAAACGTCTAGTTTCTACTCTTCATATATTCCAAATAGACACTCTCTGCTTATTTTCTTAGGCAGTGTTTAACAGGGACAAAGTATTAGGGTAAAGTTAAAACTATGTAGTTGTTAAGTGAAATTTGCCAAAATACTACGATACATTTTATTTACTTTCATATTTTATAAGCTAATGTAACTTGTGAAGCATATAACTTTAAAATGAACAAAAAGTGATCAAGAAGGTGTGAACCATGTGATGTTATGTTACTTCTGGAAGCATTAACTTACTACTGTTCATTTATGAAATTTGTTTAAACTGGGAGTTTTGCTCATGAGGTGTTGAAACCAGGCATGTCTTTAAGTGGCTCACGCAAGAGGCCATAACAAGCTCTTGCTAAGCACCATATTGTCGTAATTAAAGTGTGGTTATAACCAACCTAGCCTACCCATAGAGTTAATTTGATGCTAAGTGAGGCTGGATCGGTTGATTCTCATATCCCCTATCCTTGCTCCCTTACTTGATCTATCCTTACCCCATTTTTCCTTAGGAGTAGTTTTAGCTTAGTTGTCCTCCCAACTAGTTAGAACTTGCTTGGTATTTGCTTGTCAAATCGAGAATAGAAGCTCTCGGTCCTTGGATCAAAAGAAGCAACAAATTCTGACCAACTCCATACTTGTGGTAAAGCTATATGAAATTAATAAAAGCTAATCTATACAAGAAGAACCCTGAGAATATTAGTCTAGTGTATATTTTTCCAACACATAATGCAAAGAAGCAAGGCATAGAATTCTCAATAAGTTTTGTTTTACCTGAACTGGAACAAACACACTGTACGAAAATAGGGATAGAACACTCCCTAAAATGTCAACCCCTTCTTCTGCACCTAGGTGAATTTTATAATGTGAAAATTTATTTTTTGTTATTTTTGACTTTGCTAGTTTAGACATTAAAGGTTCTGCGTGCATATACGTGTGTCATAAGTGAAGGTTCTAAAGTACTTAAAGTATGTGTCCAGTTTGCTTCAGTTTCTACAAACAAGCTAACAGATAGTTAAAATTTATTTGTATTTGAGAATGAAGTCGTAATTATTGATGCACCAATAATCTCAATCTGGAGGAGGAATTTTCATATACTTTTTTTTTAGATTATTGGTACACAAAAGTAAATTAAGCACCACTTTTAAGCAATTATACAATTTTTTTCTATATTATGGTGCACAAAAATTAATTAAGTACCACTTTTAAGGGTGTGTTTTGTATGTTGGAAAATATTTTCCTAGAAAATATTTTCGTGAAAAAATGAGTTGATTTCTAATTTACTTTCTCATGTTTGGTTGGTGAGTGCAAAAATATTTTTCAAAAAATATTTTTTATTGTCTGATTAATGAATAAAAAAAAATTTTTGGAAAAAAACTTCTATTTTTAGCTAGAAAAAAAATAATAATTTGTAGAAAAATAATTTCTGACATGAAAATATTTTCATAATTTAAAATATTTTTTAAAAATAAATATTTAAATTCTGTTTGGGATGGTATGGGTGGGCGGCTGAGGGGTAGGGTGGGCATCGGGGCAGGGTAATATAAAAATTGAATATTTTTTAAAAAAATTAAATTTTAATTTTTTTGTATTTTGAGGGGTGGGGTGAGGGGAGGAGGGAGGGTTGGCGGACGGAGAGAGGTAGGAGTAAAAAATT
>JAOTQJ010137125.1:0-90231 GCA_025642045.1 Solanum sejunctum | reverse complement strand
TATAGAAGGTTTGTGAATAGGTTCTCCTCCATTGCTTCTCCTATGACAAAATTGACTCAAAAGAAGGTTAAGTTTGTCTGGACTAATGAATGTGAGAAAAGTTTCCAAACATTGAAAGATAAACTTGTGTTCGCTCGTATAATTTCACTACTGGATGGGCTTGAGAGATTTTTTGTATATTATGAAGCATCTAGAGTTGGTTTGGGTTTTGTACTAATGCAAAATGGTAAGGTCATATCCAATGCTTCTAGGCAACTCAAAGTGCATGAAAAGAACTACCCTAGCCATGATCTTGAATTAGCCGTTGTGGTGTTTACATTAAAGATTTGGCATCATTATTTGTATGGGGTGCATGTGGATTGTGTCTTCACTCAAAAAGATCTTTAAATTGAGACAAATAAGGTGGCTAGAACTCCCTATAGACTATGACATAAGTGTGCATTACCATCCGGCTAAGGTAAATGTTGTTGCGGATGCATTGAGTCGTGTGTCCATGGGTTCCCTAGCTTATGTGGATGGTGGTGAAAGGGAGATGGCTAGGGAGGTGCATAGGTTAGCTAGATTGGGGGTGGGGGTGGAAGATGTAGGTTATGGTGTTGTTGTGGTTGATAGTTGTAAATCTTCTTTGGCTAATAAGGTGATAGCAAAACAAGATCTAGACTCCACCTTGCTTGAATTGAATGCCTTGTTGAAAGAGGGAAAAATAGAGGTTTTCTCCTAAGGGGGAGATGGGGCCCTTAGATACTAAGGTAGGTAGTGTGTGCCACGTGTTGATGATTTGAGGGAGAAAATTCTTGATGAAGCCCATAATTCTTCTTATTCTATCCACCTCAATTCTACCAAAATGTATAGAGACTTGAGAGATGTGCATTGGTGGGGAGGCATGAAGACTGACATTGCTAAATTTGTTTTCGGTTGCCATAGTTACAAACAAGTCAAAGCCGAACATCAAATATCGAGTGTCCTGAACCAAGAAATAGAGATTCCTTCTTGGAAGTGGGAGGTAGTTAATGTTGATTTCATTGTTGGGTTGCCTAAGACTTGAAAAGGTTTTGACTCTATAAGGGTGGTGGTTAATAAGGATGACGACTCACTTTCTACTGGTCAAAACTACATATAGGGCTGAAGAATATGCAATGTTGTACATCCATGAGTTAGTGAGGCTGCATGGGGTTCCCTTATCCGTTATGTCGTATCATGGTACGCAATTTAATTCCCACTTTTGGAAGTCTTTTCAAAGGGTTCTTGGTACCAAAGTTCACTTTAGTACTATCTTCCACTCTCAACGGATGGACAAGCTGAGAGGACAAGTCAAACACTTGAGGATATGCTTAGGGCTTGTGTCTTGGAGTTAAAGGTAGTTGGGATGACCATCTTCCATTGATTGAGTTTGCCTACAACAATAGCTATTGCTCTATCATCGGCATAGCTCCATTTGAGGCTATTTATGGGAGACGTTATAGATCATCGGTGGGAAGGTTTGAGGTTGTAGAGGTGGATTTATTTGTGCTAGATCTTGTTTTTGATGCTCTGAAGTAGGTAAATATTATTAGGGGAAGGTTTAGGATAGCCCAAAGTGGTCAAAAATCCCATTCCGATGTAAGTAAAAGAGACCTAGAATTCCAAGTGGGTAATTGGGTTTATTTGAAGATTTATCCAATGAAAGGTGTGGTTCATTTTCGTAAGAAAGATAAATTGAGTCATAGGTATGTTGGTCCTTATGAGGTGATAAAGAGGGTTGGTAAGGTGGCTTATGAGTTGAGGTTGCCTAGCGAGATGAATTTGGTCCATCCGGTGTTTTATGAGTTGAGGTTGCCTAGTGTGTTGGTGATCCTAATGCTGTTATACCTCTTAATTTTGTTGGTGTTTTTGAGAATAACTTGACTTATGAGGAGGTTTTGGTTTAAATTCTAGATAGACAAGTAAGGAGATTGAGGACCAATGAAGTCGCATCTGTTAAGGTCCTTTGGATGAACCAAGAAGTCGAAGGTACTACTTGGGAGGCCGAATCGGATATGAAAAAGTGGTACTCTTATCTCTTCAACTCCACTCATGCCTAATGTACTAATTCTAAGTCAGTAATGTTACTTCAAGTCTTACATTTCATCCCCTATGTCGTTCATGTGCATTCATGTTTAAGTTGGCAATTTATGATGATTTCACACTTATAATGGAATTATCAAAGTGATATTCAAAATGTAATGTTGTATTCATGCTGGGGATGATTTGTTCATGATTATTCTTGTCTTGTACATATCGTCTACATTCAGGAATGAATGTTTCCAAGGGAAAGATATACAAACGACCTCAAAAAGTGCCCGAAAACATGCCTAGGAAGTGCCCGAAATCTTGTTTTCCATATATCTAAAAATTCATTTCGAATTTGAAAATCTGAGTTCCTATTCTTGTTCAGGGTATCTAAATTAGGGTGATAAGGGTCTAACCTCTATTTTAAAGAAAATTAATCAAATTATGAAACTTTGCTTGGTACGATTTCCAGAGAACATCCGCGACCTCTCCGTGACATGGAGAGGAGATATTTCTGTACTGTCTTTTCCTAGTTTGCTCAGATTTTTCAAAGTGTTGGACCTAACTTTTCACATACATATTTTCATCTTTACTTAGCCTTATTTTACCTTCATATCACCTAAAAAACATTCCCTAATATTTCTCCAAACAGTTACACTCTTTTCTAACCCTAAATTCAAGTCCCAAACTCAAGGACAATCTCAAGGATTTCTTCAACGATCTCTCCCAAGCTTCAAATCTCCATTAAAGTTTTTTTTAAGAACTTCAGAAAAGATAAGGTATGTGGTGTTGAACCATTGGGTCATTTCACCCATGGTGCCTAAACCCTCTTTTACTTAATATTGCATGATTTAAAGTTGATTTTACATGTGGGTCTTGTATATTGAGAAATATACTGTACAGTGATTTTAGTTCATGAAAGTATAGTTGTTTTAGCATGTTTTGAGCTTCAAGTCTTTGATATTATGTTGGATTTGATTAGGGGTTTTGATATGAATGTCTTGGTTGTATTACAATGTGTTTATTAAATGTTTTACCACTAATTTTCCTTCATGACTTCGTTTCTAAATTGCATGCTCTTTTACCTCCATTACACGCCCCAAGGTGTTTGACAAAATGTCTGGTTATGATTTCTTGAGGAAATGAAGGTCTAAAGCATGAGATATGATATGATTGACTATATGATGATGAAATGAGCTTATGTACATGATGAATACTATCTAAAGTGTTATGGCAGACCATGCCCAATTCGAGGATCCAGTTAAGGGTTGAATGCTGAACCACTCGGGTGATGGGTATGGTCATCACCAACCCAGTTGAGGGTTTGAACGTTTAACCACTAGGATGATGGGTGCAATTATTGCTAACCCATTTAAAGGGTTAAATGCTAAACCACTAGGGTGATGGGTGCAAATATTGCTAACCATAAGAGGGATTTGTACCTCACACACTAAGGTGATGGGTGATATCATCACCAACCCCAAGGTATTTATACCGTGGCAATCTAGCTTGGTCTCCTCCTCACTATAATATTCTATATGAGCATGATTTAATTAAGCATGTTTTACTTATGCATTGATCATATATGTCATATTGTTATATTATTCCTATTTACTATTGTTATGCATTTCGAATTATGATGCTGACCTGTTGTTGCATTGAATCCCTCATACTTAGTACATTCAAAGGTACCAACGCATACTGTTGCCTATATGATATCACCATGTAGATACCGGTTACCAAATTCATCATCTTCCTCTTCTACGTGGCTTGATGGTGCTATTCCAAGCGTGTTGGTGAGTCCTCAATTTCGGGGACCTTGGTTTATGTTGATCTTATCATTGTATTGAGACATCTTTCTTATGCTCTATGTTGACTATGAGGGTGAGCCCGTTAGTTCATCTTAGCCCCTGCTATATCTATGTATTAGAGCCGTTTATTGGACATACTATGTACTTATGATGCGCTTGACTCTTGTCTTTTGGTTATGATGTTTATACGAGTTCCCTTAGTCCTATTGCCCAATTATAACTTTTTATGTCTCTGTATGCTTCCGCGACTAATGATGTGTAATGGCAAGTTAAGAGGCTTGTTTGGGGTTCTTTAGGGTTCCCTTTCACCATGTCACATCTAGGCCCTAGGCTTGTGTCATGACACTAAGTCTTGTTTTTACTAATATTGTATGATATAAAGTTGATTTTACATGTGGGTCTTGTATATTGAGGAATTTACTAAAGGATTTTAGTTCATGAAAGTATGGTTGTTTTAGCATGTTTTGAGGTCTAAATCCTGGATCTAACGTTGGGTTTGTTGAGGGATTTTCATGTTACTGTCATGGGGTTATTTCAAGGGTGTGGATTGATGGTTTTATTACAGATTTTCTTACATGATTTTATTTCTAAATTGCATGGTCTTTTACCGCAATTACATACCCCAAGGTGTTTGATAACTTGTCTGGCTAGGGTTTCTTGAGGGATTGAACGTCCAAAGAATGAGATATGATATGAATAATGTTATGATGATGGGATGAGATTATGTATATGATGAAACCTATATAAAGTGCAGAACTTGACCATGCCCAATCCGGAGGGTCTAGCACGCAGATAACCTAGATGAGGGTTACTACTCATCCACATAAGTGATTGGGTGGGAAAATCACTAACCTAGCTAGGCATTAGTGCTCCTCAACCTAAATGAGGGTTAATACTCATCCACCAGGGTGATGGGTGGCATCATCATCAACCTAGACGAGGGCAAGTACTCATCAACCTAAGTGATAGGGTGGCAACATCACTAACCTACCAAGGGGTTTATACTTTTGAAATCTAGCTAGGTTTCTTCTACATATATGATATTCTATATGATATGTGGTTACTAAAACATGTTTTAATTATGCATTAATCATAGATGTCATATTGCTTTATCATTCCTATTGCCTAATGTTATGCACATTGATTGTGAAGCTTATCTTTTATTACATTACATCCCACATAATTAGTACGTTTAAATGTACTAACTCATACTCTTGCCTACATGATATCACCTTATAGGAATTGGTTCCCAAGTTGATCCTCCTCCTTGTTCACATGGTTAGACAGTTCCATTCAAAGATTGTTGGTGACTCCTCCATTTCGGGGACATTGTTTTATGTTTTTCTCTCATCTATGTACTGAGACACTTGCTTAAATTTTATTTAACTATGAGGGTAAGCCTGGTTACTTTATCTTGGCTCATGCTCTATCTATGTTTTTTGAGGTATTTGTGGGACAAATAGTGTATTTATGATATGAACCATGACTCCTTGTCTTGAAATGTTGTTGTTTCGGCAAGTTTTCCATTCGCCCGAATGCCCCATCCTATTTTATATGTCTTTTATATGCTTCTGCAACCAAGGATGAGCAATGATATACTATGAGGCTTGTTTGGGGTTCCTTCAGGTTCCCCCATTCGCTTGTCATGTCTAGGACCTAGGCTTTGGTCGTTATAGAAAACAACGCACATGGGTCAAAAAAAACATATTTGAGCACCTAGGATCTTGTCCCTGACTGAGTCTGGACTCCTCAATATGTCTGGTGGCCTCCTCGGTAGTAGAAACACGTCTGTAGGAGCCAGCACCCCTCATTCTCTCATGGTCTCAAGCCGGCCTAATCTCCTTATTCGGTTTCAATCACATTATGGAAACCTCCATCTCCTGCTCCTCTGTCAACCCTATTTACAACCTTACTACATCTACATTATCATCAGTGTAGGTCCTCTTCATGTGGGAAACTGTGCTGGCTCCTTAGGCTCAAACAATTCCACCACTGGTACCGAAGCTATAGTATGTGGAAATGCCACCAGTGCAACCAAAGCTACTATAATGTCAGGTCGAACCTAGTGGATCTCAATCTTAAGGGTTGTTATATTTGTTGGTCATTTCTTGATAAGGCTCTATTGGACTCGCAGCTCAAAAGCATCGATGTAGGCATACACGACTATAAGTCTATCCTAAATAGTAGTGATTGTGAATGCCTGCATGCATCCCTTTGACTCTATAATAGCCTAGCGGACCTAAGGCTAGATATGGTGAAGTGATTGAGTCAGCTAGGACTCTATTTGGGTTAGTCATTGCGCCATGGACTAAATAGAAACTAATGACACATACACCATGCCAGCGGGTGCTATCGGTGTAGCAACGACATATGGGGCAGGAGAACTAGTAGTGCGACCCATCTACACATGAGTCTTAGTCTGTAGGATCTTCTACTCAGTAGTAGTAGTAGTAGCAATTGTTTATGGAGCCTCACAAGGTGGCTCTATCGCGAACATCACAGGCATCTAAGGTAGTTGTTGTGATGCTCACTGTATGGACACTAGATTATCCTCAACCTTGATCAAGTTGGTATCTAGAGTATGCTAGACTACAATTAATAAGTAAAGATTATTTAGACACTCCACTCCAAATCTATACAGTCCGTACATTAAGAAAGGAAATGGAATGGAGTTAGAGCTCTTCATGGCCTCCTCGTAAGTATATTCTGCGATGAGGTTGGCCTAATAAATCTCCTAGCCAGCTAAGATGTTGGCAACTACAATAATATGGTATAGTGTCAAGGTACTAATAGCTAGAGTTGGTTGGATCTGTGATCTCAGAACAACCTACCATAATTTGTCAGGAAAGTTGAGTGAGGCCTTCAAAATGGAGTCAGCTAAAATAGCTATCTTTGTAGAGTCCGAGTCCTGCACTGCAATCTTTGCTATTACCCATCTCATCATGCTCGCTTTACATCTCTAGTTTTTCATCAGGGCCTTATCCCTAGTCTGCCCCAACCTACAGTCATACGTTGTTGTCGATCAGGGGGTTAAGAACTCAGGCCCGAAGAACATGCAACATATGGTCATCTCAGAGATCTCAATGTACCATCCCTACACTCTATTGTGTGTTAGTCAGGGCTGAGCAAAGGGCATCTTCCCCTTCAGAAGAGTGTTGAGTACTGTAGTAGCATAAGAGGCATAGAATTCTCAAAACATAGTCGGGAAGTACTTTCCTACTGCTCTAGCTAGCCCATGGAGCCCATATCTACTGATTTTTTTCTGAATGTTGGGGATACTTTCTAGTCTAGAAGTGATTATCTACGACTCCTCAAAAATTAGGCGAGCTGCTTTTCACCACTCATTCTACTACATGCCCTCTATGTAGATCTCCTGTATGCCCTCAATTGACTACAGGGTAGATCGAGTGTTTGGAGGTGATGGTGATGCCTGAGGTGGTACGATAGAGGACTCCATCTCTGACTCATCGTTGGACTCTAATTCTGACTCTTCTCAAGTTGGAGTCATATGAATAGAGCTTCTACCATTTCTGTCTCCCTCTTCAGACTGGGGAGAGCAAACTACAGTAGTCTGGGTCTAGGTCTACCTAAGTCTGGTGTTAGCTCGTGTCTATGGTCGCTAAGTATCTGGGTCAAGCCGAACACAGAGCTCCTCAAGTGATCCACTAGTCTTGGAGACTCCCTAAACCTTTAAGGTCTCATCCCTGAGCCTCCACTACATGGCTTGAATCTCATCGCATCTTGGCTTAGGAACCATAGTACGTGAAACATAGATATTTAACAAACATGGTTATCCCCAAAAGTCAAGGAACGAAAGGCGGAATCAATTTAGACTCTATCACAAAAGGGACTACGAAGGTATTTATATGGTCATAGTAAAAACTACAATCTATAGAAGGCCCTTATAAAAATAATGTCCATAAATTTTGCTTATTAGAATTATATCTACGAGTCCATTATGACTCATAGAAAAATCTATGAGTCATAGACTGAGTCGTAGAAGTGTTATAGTATTTAAATTTTTTATAGACTCAGATCTATGATACTTGTCTATGAGTTGTAGAATATTCTACGGGTCATAGAAGGTCTCGTCTGATAGGTTCTAAAAAACTTTAAGTTACTAGATTATCTTACGAGGAGCAACTATCGTGGAAGACCCTCGTAGAGTTAAAAACCCAAAAACCTAAGTTTCCAAGCCTATCATCATGACCCCAAATGAACATTTTAACAATTATTTCAGCATCGAAGCAATACACATACAACACCCCCCCACACATGGTTCAAATCAAACACCCAACACTTGACATGCAATTTATTTTATACAACCCCATCGAACAATATGTTACATGTTTTCAAAGCTAACCGACCCCATTTGAATGAATTAGCATCAAATTACATATATTCCATCACACATTGATTTTTCCTATTCAAAGTCAATTCGATTCAAACGACATATGACAACATGGCTTTCAAATACATCAATCAAACATATGGACAAGGCCATACACAATTTGTTTTGGCTTTTTACACGTATTCAAGCATTGACACATATTATTCATTATTAAATTTTAATCCCAAACAATGGCACACATAGGTACATATCCATATTTATTGGATTACCATACCCATCAAGTAATTCCAAGTTAATCATAACAAAGTTGATATTTCAAAGGATTTTTAGAGCTAAGAACTTACCAAATTGAGTAACCATGATGTGAAACTAAAAGCGGAATCGAAGGAGGTGGAACCTTAGGTGGTTCCAGAGATTATTGAATAAACTAGCAGGGAAGTAGGTGTGGCCAATTGGAAATGCTTGGGTAATGGGTGCATTTCATAATTTCAGAGAAGAATGGGGTCAAATTAATTTGACCCATCTATTTATAAGATGACCAGATCGACCAAAATAGTGGGCTTGGGTTCTATGAAACCCCTGTTATGGGATTTAATGGATTTTATGGCCCATAAATCTTGGTCTCACAGAATGCCCAAATCCTAATTTTAGGGACTGGGTTTTAGAAAATAGTCTTCAAGTCGTAGAATTTAACACAACTTGTAAATTAGTCATAGAAAACTCCATAGTTAGCCAAAAATAAAAATACTTACTTAGGGCCCACGAGCACCATTTACAGCCCGTAGTTTTATCTAAAGGTCATAAAGATGGCTCATGGACTAGAGTCCACAAACTTTTGCTTATTGAAAGTGTTCTATGAGATAATGTATGGCTCATAGTTTTACATATGGCTGGTAGAACAAGTCATAGAAACACTTCTTGATGAATTTTCAGCCAAGGATGGCTGACATAGTCATGTACCAGCACATTCTTTAGAAAACATATTATTACCCTATATGCTACCAGTCTAATGTCCACAAATTAGAACAAAATGCGAAAAATGAAACTACGTACAAGTCAAAAACCTATAAACAAAACAAAACTACAACTATTACATCAAACATCTTGGGTTACCTCTCATGTAGCACCTGATGTATTTTCGTGGCACGACTTAGAAAACTTCGTTACTCAGACTTCACCATATGCCCAAACATCCTTCCTAAAGTTGTCTGCCCTCTTCATTGATAAACAGATATTGACAAGAACTTCTTTGTCATTCAATCTAAACTTGAGTTTGCCAGCTTTCATATCAACTAGTTCTGAACCATTGGCTCAGAAGTACCTTACAAAGATGATTGGGACTTCAAAGTCAATTTCGCAATATAGGAACACAAGCTTCTTCACCAAGCAGTCAGCCATTAATAATCGCATGCTTGTAGGAGTAGCGGATCCTAAACCTAGCTTTTTAAAGACCGCAAGGGGCATTAGATTTATCCTAGCGACAAAATCACACAATGTCCTTGCGAACTCCATATCTCTAATAGTGCAGCACATGGTAAAGGATTAGGATCATCTCACTGTTGCACCAAGGACCTTATGTCAATTGCACAGCAATATCGAAGCTCTTGGGAGAGCTCCTGACTCTTAGTGTGATCCTTATTAACCAAATCCTTCATAAACTTCTCATGCCATAATATCTTCTCTAATACCTCAATGAGAGGGATATTGATGGAGAGTAATTTCATCATGGAGAGAAAGTGCTTAAACTTGCCCTTCTCCTTCTTAATTTTTATTCTTTGAGGGAAAGGGGGAGGAGGTCTAGGAATGGGATTTAGCTTTTGTGGCTCCTTTGCAGCATCACTCACTCTATCCTTTGCACGATCAATTCTAGTATCAGCATCTTTGACCTAAACTCTCTCCATCGAACATCATCATCATCAACAAACATGGGAGGATCAATAGTACTCTTACCACCATAGGTAGTGACTACCATACACTACCATTTATTCTTTGGATTCTGAACACTATTGCTAGGAAGTGTACCTCTTTGAAGCTAGTCGAATTGACTTGATACTTGACTAAACTGTTGCTCTAGCTATTTGATAGCAATAAAATAAGTCTCAATTTTCTAATTTATGTTGGATATATTAGAATTCATGACCCTCAAGGTATAATCCTATGAGTCAGCCTTCTTTAACAATCGGTCAAACATCTTCTCAACTCTAAAACTACTAGCACCAGCATCATGATTATGTGGTGGCACATAAGGACCATTTTTGTAGCCATCTCTGTGACCCCAATCAGCATCCCTATCTTGAGCCTGACTCCTGTCATAGTAACTCCACGATTGTCTCTAAAAGTGTCAGCTTTGCTATATTTATGACCTTGGTTTCCTTGACCTTACCTCCAATAGTCATTATTGAACCCTTGGACATTTGTCCACAAACCTCTCGTCTGATTAGTAACGAAGCAAGTGTCCTCCTCATTATAAGGCTCCTCATACATAGGTGCTCCCTAAGGTTTATAAACAACTACATTAACTCTTTCCTAATTTTGCTTCTTCATTGATAAGTCATGAAAATATTACTTTTACGAAGCTTATTACAAAGTATTATTATGATTTCTTAAGCTCTTTGGTTAGTTCAATATGCGTTTTATGTTTGTTTTGTAGGAAAAGGAGAATTTCATAGAATTATGGATGCTAGACTGGTTTGGATATAAAATTGGATAAATTATTGCAGAGCACTGCTGGTGGATGATCTGTATATACCATATGATACATATATGTAGATGTAAAGCAACACAAAGCATGAACAAAACTAAAAGGGTCAAAATCTAAGGCATCTCCGAAGATATTAGTGCTTCTTGTTGTGGAGTTAATTGAAGATTTTGTGATTTGAGTTATCCTCTATTCATCTCCAGTTGTTCAACTAATATGGTGGTATGAAGATAAGTACAGTTAGTAGATAAGTGATCCAGTAGTATATGAAATAATAGGGGACAAAAAGGAACAAACAAGTACACCACAGAGCCATTCATAGCTCGTGATGAACTTGACAGATCATGAGCATAGTCGTCCAGGTAAAGGTTGTATTTGTCGTGCCCAAGGGCCTTACCATGAGCCCTATCATGACTTATGGTTCACTCTATGAGCTATGAAGCGGGTCATCAAGGGCACTGAAGTTCAATGGATAGTTTCCAAAGAAAAGGCAGTCACCACGTCCAAGTTCATGGATCATGGTGCCCTTCACGATCCATAAAGAATCCTTGTGAAGTGAACAAGTGTTCGAAAGTTTCTACGATGTGTTAAAAATCAGAGAAGGCCATTCTTGGGCATGAAAATAATCTCAGGTCGTGGTCCAGTCCATAAGCCTTATTCCACTAGGAATCTTAAATGTAATAGAATACTTTTCCTAGTCCATTTATGATTACTTTTCCTACTAGTTTTAGGCTTAGGTTTAAGTATTATGTAAGGATTGTTTTGTTATTACTTCAATGGGACTTATACCCCATGTTTTGTGGTTGCTAAGTCACGATAAAAACATTCAACTTTCTAGATTTTCCCTTTGAAGAACACACTGGACAGTGAGTAAATTTCCAACAATGTTAGTTGTGGTTTTGGTTATCGTTTGAAGTATGAATCAAGTATTCATCTATCATTTCTTTGTGTAACTTCAATCATTCCTTGTGACTTATTTACTATGAATTTCAACATGATTCTTGTTTCAATTCTTGCATATTCGATAATCTAAACTCAAGGTTGTGGGAACCATGAAAACTCAATGAGATAGACAAATTTGGGGTAAATATTGGGATTACTTGTTATATACATTGTAATGTTCTTCACTTTAGCTTTTTCCTGAATGAGTCAACACATTAGGGTAAGCCTATATTCGTTAAATGCCTGGAAGAGATGTAGTCATTAGGAAAAGAACTCTACAACAAAAAATTACGGTTATTAACCTATTCTAAGTACTTAAGAATGGAAGGTGAGAATATTCTGGGATCCATAGCGAGGGTTAAAGAATACACATTCTAAGACCGGAAGGTGATGAATTAAATGCATCTAAAAAGGACCGAAAGGTAATGAATGAAATGTATCTAAAAAGGACCAAAAGGTGATGAATGAAATGCATCTAAGAAGAACTGGAAGGTGATGAATGAAATGCATATAAGAAGGATTGTAAGGTGATCAATGAAATGCGTGTCGGAAGGACCAAAAGGTGAATTAGATGTTACATGTCTTGTTTGATCATTTAAAACAATCATGAATGGGTTTCATAAATAAATTTAGCTACTATTTCGGGCATTATAGGGACCACAACCCTAGTCATCATTAAACTATTTAAGCCTTAGTTTAGTTTTTTGCATTTATACTCATAATTAGGATCTTAATTTAAAAAACCCCATTTTTACTTTTTTGCATTATTTGTTTTCTAAAAATAGAACCAATGATCGAAGTAGGACAACTAGTAGAGTTTTTCCAACCTATTTTCTGTAGGATCGACCGTGACTCTTAGTTGGGTAAATATATTTGTAAGGATCATGCATATTCTATAAAAAAGAGTGTTTTTGAATGATATCAAAAATGGTGTTGTTGTCTGGGATAGAATCTGGGTCACCCTCGTGATAGGTGGGAATACTCGCCACTATACTGCAATAACTATCACCACTATCCGTCCATGTTGGTACTAATTCGAGTAACCTCTTAACTTATCACCTCATTTATTTAAGATTGCTCTGAATTAATACAGACAACAAATGAGCTTTTTGTAGATAACCTATCTGTTGGCCCCCATACACAAATCCTCTTGACCACCTTTTCTAGTTTCTAAGCAATCCTCTCAAATGGTTGATCTAAACCCACCCCATGATGGTGTCTGCACATGCTTTACTATTCTCATTCAGTGCACGGCAGAAGATATCTACCAGGGCATCATGAAAAAATTTGCGATTAAGGAGACTTCTTGGAAAATTTGTGAACTTTTCTGATGATGTATAGATCGAGTCACCAGGAAGTTGCTCAAATTTGTTGATATGATCCTTCAACTTGAGCTTTTTCAATATCAGGAAGAACCTCTTCAAAAGGGCCTTCTACAACTCAACTCAACTGGTGATCGAACTCTATAAGAGCTGGGATAGCCATAGTCAAATACCCCTCCATGTAGCTCAAAAAGATCCTATGATGTATTTTTTTAATACCTCAAAATTCATGTAGAATTTTGCAATCTTACTTTATATTCTTATTTAGAGGGAAGAATTGTGTGGGACAACGAGTATCTATAAGGTATATTTTGTCATGCCAATAAATAATTTTTTCGGTGAAACTTTGCAATGCAGTAGTTATTTGCGACAATGCCACGATGCAGACCTGGCGCAGACTAATTCAAAGATTTCCTATTCATTTGGGGGCAATTTGGTAATAACCCAATACCTATATATATGAAAATGTCTCATTCTTCAGCCATTTTTAGCCCTAAAAGTTCACCAAAAGTCTCACATATTCCTCTCTAATCTTTACCAAATCCTTAACTTATTATCAAGATTTTTAAGAAGTTTTGGTGGACTTCAAGATAACAAAGTAAAATCCCAAGTCCTTCTCAAGTTTATCTTTAGGAAACTCCAAGATTAAGAGACCGATGCTCATCAATAGCCTCCACGTGGTTAGCTTTGGATCATTGATAGAAGAGAGTTGGTGAGTCCTCTAGATCGAGGACAATACCCAGTTTTTATCTTACTTATGTTGAGACTTTATTCCAATTTACTTTCTAATTTAAAGGTGATCCTTGACCATCTCTTGGGCCCCATCCTATTCATACTTACATGGATTATTAGTTATACGCTATCTACCTATAATTTGATGTTGCTATTTTCTTTAGACTTATCCCTTAGACCATATCCCTTATGTGATTCTATTGATTATTGTCGAAAGTGATGAACGACCCAAGTCCCTAAATGCCCCCATAGCATGAGTCATACTTACCCACCCCTTAAACTTATTTGTTATGTGATTCATGTTTATCCTCTTCCCCATAACATCCCCAAAGTGTGAGTCCAAACCCCTACTTCCCTTAGAAATTATTTGCTATGTGCTTATTTATCTTTTATTATTTTTGCAAAAACAAGGATGCAGAAATGATATGCTAAGAGATTTGTTTCAATTCTCTTTATGCTTTCCATTTATCTTATCATGTCTGGGCCCTAGTATTGGGTCTTGACAAGCTTAGTATTAGAGCTTTAGGTTTACAAATAGTCCTCTGACATCTAAGACACTACGACAAGTAGAGTCTTGTTCATGGTTGTGAAACGCGCCACAACTATGCATAGGAGGCGGATATAAGGCAATTTAGGAAGTGTTTCACATCATTATAGTTCATGTCATGCCATTAGATATACCTAAGTTTAATCCTCTCTCTAATGACACCCTCTTTGCCATTTCTAGATGATGCCGCCGAGAATAGTTGGTATGCCAATTGATGGTGCCGAAGGTCAAGCCCCTCATGTGAAACAAGAGGAGAATGTTTCTCATACGAATTTTAGGGCCACTTTAACCATGATGGAATAAGTATTATCCAATCAAGTCAATAATGCTTCCACCTCGGCTTCAAGGGTAAGGGATTTTACTAGGATAAATCCTCCCAAGTTTCATGGTTTAAAGGTGGAGGAGGATGCTCAAGAATTTCTAGACAAGGTGTATAAGGTGTTAGGCATTATAGGTGTGACTTCGAAGGAAAAGGCAGAGTTAGCAGGCAGCCTTCCAACTGAAAGGGGTTGCTCAAATATGACACACAAAATGGTAGAATGAGAAGAATAAAAATTTGGGTTCCATTTCTCGGGGAGAGTTCAAGGATGCATTTCTAGATGGTTTGTTTCCCTTAGAGTTTAGAAAGCGAAGATGCAAGAATTTATCAACCTCAAGCAAGTTAGTATTCACTCAAGTTTGCCCAATTATCCAAGCATGCCTCATCATTGGTTGCTGACCTCGAGCAACAATGAGCACATGTATGTCGAGAATATCTAACTTATTTGTCCAAGAGTGCCAGACCACTATGCTAGTAAAGGAGATGGATATTTCAAGGCTTATGACAATTGTAGAGCAAATCGAATATGTGAAGATGAGGAAGAAAATAAGAGAATCTAAGAGAGGTCGTTTTAATGAGGGTGGATTATCATTTACCAAGACGCCAGAGGCTAGGAGTAAGAAGGAAAGAAATCCATATCCTACTTGTGACAAGTATGGTAAGATACACCTAGGAGTATGCTTGGGGGGTTAAGAAGGTTGCTTTGAGTGTGATGAGCTAGGGCACAAGAGAAGGTATTGCTTGGTTGCCTCTAGGAAGGGAAGAGACAAAGCTCATAATAGTATGCTCTGTATGTATGTGTTTCCTTGAATAGGGTAATTGTTGGTACTAAGTGGTTTCGTAAGTCGTGGTGGTATGGTTGATCTATCAGTAAGTGGTTTTCGTTGCATATTGGTAACAATGGTAGTTCATGTTTATTTAGATACATCATTTATCTACTCTTGACATGTTACTTATTATGCCTGCATACTCATGAAGAGAGTTCATTGAAATTTCATATGCCATAATGAAAATGTGCTACTCATGCTTTTGAAATGATTTCCATGATAGAGACTTCCCAAGGGGGGATATTGAAGCACACCTCCACAAAGCTCATAAAGACCATATGATGCATTTTTCTAATATCTCAAAATCTATGCAGAATTTCACAAATTCAACTTTATATTATAATTCAAAGGGAAAAATTTTATGGTGCAACAAGTACATACAAGGTATATTTTCTGTGCCTAAAAATAATTTTTTCGATGAAACTTCGCAAAGTAGTAGTTGTTCGCGACCAAGCTGCAATGCTGACCTAGCACGGACTAGTTCAAATATTTTCATTCTCATTTGGGGACAATTGGGTAATAACCCAGTACATATATGTATATATATATATATATATATATGAAAATCCCTCATTCTTCAGTCGATTTTAGCCCTAAAAACTCACAAAAAACCTCTCAAATTCCTCTCTAATCTTCACCAACTCCTCCATCCATTCCCAAGATTTTCAAGACGTTTGCTTGTAATTCAAGAGAACCAATCAAACCCTAAGTCCTCCTAAAGTTTTTCTTCAGGAAGCTTAAAGATTAAGGGATCGCCTCTCATTAAAATCCTCCACACGATTAGCTTTGGTTCATTGAAAGAAGAGAGTTGGTGAATGATCTAGTTTGGGGATGATACCCATTTTCTATCTTACTTATGTAGAGACTTTATTCCACTTTACTTTCTAGTTTGAGGGTGATCCTTGAACATCTCATGGTTCCTATCCTATTCATGCTCAGAGGTATTGTTAGATGCTGTGCTACATACCTATAATTTGATGTTGAGATTTTATGGAGACCTATCCCTTAGACCCTATGCCGTATGTGATGTTATTTGATGCTATTGATTATGGTGTAAAGTGATGAAAGTCTCAAGTTCCTAGATGCCCCCATAGCATGAGTAATACTTACACACCCCTTAGACTTATTTGCTATGTGATTCATGTTTATCCTCTTCCCTATAACATCACCATAGCATGAGTCCAAAGCCTCGCTTCCCTTAAACATTATTTGCTCTATGCTTATTTATCTTATATTATTTCTGCAAAACTAAGGATGTGCAAGCGATATGCTAAGAGGCATGTTTGGGTTGCCTTCGGGCTTCCCATTCATCGTGTCATGTCTAGGCCCTAGTTTTGGGTAATGACAAGCTTGGTATAAGAGGACTAGCTTTATAAATGGTCCTCAGAGATCCAACACACCTAGTCAAGTAGAGTCTTGTTAATGTTTTTGAAGCGCTCCACAACTATAGATAGGAGGCTATGAGGCATTTTAGAAAATATTTCACTTCATTATGATAAATGTCATGCCATTACATAAACCTAAGGTTATTCATCTCTCTAATGACACCCTCTTTGTCATTTCTAGAAGATACCGTCGATAAAAACAAGTACGCCAATTGGTGGTGCCGAAGGTCAACCCCCTCCTATGCAACAAGAGGAGAATGTTTCTCATGTAGAATTTAGGTCCCCTTTAAACTTGATAGCAGAAGTACTAACCAGTCAAGTCAACAAAGATGTTAATATTCCAAATACTTCCACCTCGGCTATATGGGTAAGAGATTTTACTAGGATCAAACCTCCCGAGATTCATGTTTCAAAGGTGGAGAAGGATGCTAAAAAGTTTATAGATGAGGTGCATAAGGTGTTAGCCATTAGGGGTGTGAATTTAGAGGAAAAGGCAGATTTAGCGGCCTCCCAATTGAAAGGGCTTGGTCAAATTTGGGACAATTAATAGAATAATAAGAGGAGTAATGATTTGGGTTCCATTTCTTTGGAAGAGTTCAACGATGCATTTCTAGATCGTTTCTTTCTTTTAGAGTTGAGGGAAGCTTAGATTTAAGAATTTGTCAACCTCAAGCAAGGGAGTATTCACTCAAATTTACCCAACTATCTAAGCATGCGACATAATTGGTTGCTGAGCCCCAAGTAAAAATGAGCAAATATATGTCAAGATTATCTGACTTGCTTGTCCAAGAGTGTCGAACCGCTATGCTAGTAAAGGAGATGGATATTTCAAGGCTCATAATGTATGTAGAGCAGATCAAAGATGAGAATATGAGGAAAGAGGAAAGAAAATCTAAGAAATCTCATTTTGATGAGGGTAGATCATCATTTAACAAGATGCAAGAGGCTTGGAGTACGAGGGAAAGAAATACACATCCTACTTGTGACAAGTGTGGTACGATGCACCTAGGAATGTGCTTGGTGGGACAAGAAGGTTGATTTGAGTGTGGTGATCTAGGGCATAAGGGCTGGGATTGCCCGGTGGCCTCTAGGAAGGGAAAAGAGAGAGATAGTAATAGTATGCCCAGTGTTTATGTATTTTCTTTAATAGGGTGATGGTTGGTACTAACTAGTTTAGCAAGTAGTGGTGCTATGGTTGATGATCTGGTAAGTGGTTGTGTTGGCATATTGGTTACATTGGTAGTTCAAGTTCATTCTTATACATCATATATCTTGACATGTTACTTATTATGCATGCAGGCTCATGAAGAGAGTTGTTTGAAGATTCATGTGCAATTATGAAAATGTGCTACTCATGGTTTTAAAATAATTTCCATGATAGAGACTTTGACAGTTACATGAAAACAATGTTTAATTTGGATTGTTATTTTAGCAAGGAATTCATAGATGTTCCATTTTATTTATGCTATCTCTATTCACATCCGGAGACGAATATTCCCAAAGAAGGAGGAATATTGAGACACCCCTTCACCTAGCTCAGAAAGACTCTATGATGTATTAATTTAATATTTCAAAATATGTGCATAAGTTCACAAACCCAACATCATATTCTTGTTAAAAAGTAAAAATTGTGTGGGAAAACGAGTATTTTTTATTGTGCCAAAAAAAAAATTTCAGTGAAACTTCACAAATCATTAGTTCTCTGCAACTAGGCCGTGATGCGTACCTGGGGAAAACTTTTTCAAAGATTTCCTTTTCACTTGGGGGCAATTAGGTAATAACCCAGTACCTATATTTATGAAAACCCCTCATTCTTCAGCCATTTTTAGCCCTAAAAACTCACCAAAAACCTCCTGAATTGCTCTCTAATCTTTACCAAATTCTCCATTCATTCCTATGATTTTAAAGAACTTTTGTTGGAATTCAGGAGCACCAAGTCAAACCCCATGACCTCATCAAGCTTTTCTTCAAGAAACTCTAAGATTAAGGGATCAATGCTCATCGATATCCTCTACATGGTTAGCTTTGGATCATTAAAAGAAGAGAGTTGTGTGTCCTCTAGTTCAAGTATGATACCCAGTTTCCATCTTACTTATGTTGAGACTTCATTCCACTTTACATTGTAGTGTGAGGATGAGCCTTGAACATGTCTTGGGCCCTGTCCTATTCATGCCTAGAGGTGTTGTTGGATACTAAGCTATGTACCTACAATTTAATGTTGAGATTTTATGGAGCCTTATCCCTCAGACGCTATCCATTATGTGATGCTATTTGATGCTACTGATTATGGTGGAAAGTGATGAAAGTCTCAAGTCCATAAATGTCACTATAGCATGAGTCATACTTACCGCCCCTTAAACTTATTTGCTATGTGATTCATGTTTATACTCTTCCCTATAATATCTCCATAGCATGAGTCCAAAGCCTTGCTTCCCTTAGAAATTATTTTCTATGTTCTTATTTATCTTTTATTATTTCTATGAAACCAAGGATGTGCAAGCGATATTCTAAGAGGCTTGTTTGGGTTGCCTTCGTGCTTCCCATTTGCCATGTCATGTCTAGGACCTAGTCTTAGGTCATGATACATAGCCCTACATTGCCTATTAGATATAATAGGAAGACATGATATCTCACAGCATCTATAGATAGATTCATAATTCCTATTATACTCTTACTGACAAACACAATGTTGTGCAGATGACTATATGGGCCCTTTAACGGTAGGCCTACGAACAACCCATGATTTTGTAGCATCTGAAGCTACCCACTCGAGACTACAAACTTTGTGTCACCTAGTAGTGGCGGTAATACAATAGCTCGAGCGACATCCATAGCCATAGGATTTAGCCGATATTGATTCCACTAGTAAGCTTCAGCATTAAAGTCCTTTGCTGTGGATCAAATTCCTTAAGCGGAGATGGATTATTGTCATTCGTATTCTCATTCTCATTCTGGTTCTAATTCAGAGTTGCATTTATCATGTTGTTTGCGTTATCTTGGGCCATCTTTCTCAATCTTCTTAAGTTTTGGGTCAAACGAGTCAAGGGAATGCTTTAGCTTCGCATGTTGGCTACACTATACTTGTACCCTAAATGTGAACAAAAACTATAACCATATAAAATTAGGAAAATAAGGATTAGTTCCCAAAGTACTAAATTTAAAAGAGTCTAGCCATATTCACTAGCAATGGCGCCAAATCTTAATGTTTCCCAAGCTACACCTTCTTTTTGAAGGCTAAAGTAGCCGTTGCCATTATATATAAACTAACTGTAGTTAGGGTTGATCTCACAAGGAATAGGGTAGAATTAGAAGAATTCAAAGCAATTTGGACAGATTAACCTACTCATCTCCCCTAGAGGGAATGGGGTTTGTAAAATTATGAAAAGTAATCCTGAACTAATACAAGTGTTAAATTAGTATGAAGAGTAACTACGATATTGTGTTCCCCATGATTCCCTAAGTCGATATTATCGAATAATTGAATTA
Source organism: Solanum sejunctum (assembly GCA_025642045.1). Lineage (NCBI taxonomy): Eukaryota > Viridiplantae > Streptophyta > Magnoliopsida > Solanales > Solanaceae > Solanum > Solanum sejunctum. The sequence continues at coordinate 69,783 of JAOTQJ010137125.1, read as the reverse complement.
TTTTATAGTGTGTAGTATGCAGAACAGTAAGTTAAGTTTACCAATCTATTTGATCTAGGTGAGATGTAAATTTCACTACATGATTTTGATCCATCCCCATAGTGTGACATTACTAACCTTACCTATTGTTCTAGTAAAACTTCCCCTTGGCCTAGTTTGGTTCATTACACAAGAAATACCAATCAAATCCTATTTATTAATCTCTTTTTCTATTCATTTACCATGATCTAGTTAGTAACACTAGGTAAGTTCTAACATTATTCGTAGTTGAAAGCTTTCAAATAAAAGAGAATTAATTAATACCTGCATGCATACTTTACAAGAATTATAAATTATCTTACTTTACCTTATTAGTTGTTCATTGTTCTCACAATCCTAGTAGTGGATTTAGTTACTCATGATTATTCTAGATGCAAGAATCATGAATTTGAATAACATAATTGAGCATTTACGCAAGGGAATTAAGCACGATAAATTAATGTTCTTCACCGGGAATCACAAGACTGAATTAAAAGCACAAAATAATGTTTAACAAGTATTTCTTTCAAAATCTCTACTGTTCTCTACAAATATGTAATGTTCCTTATGAAAAGTAATCTAAAACACCTATTTATAGTCTTTAAAATATAAAGCCAAAATAGATTAGGAGAACATGGTCGGCAGACTCTACATACACTTCTATAGGTCGTATAATGTTTTACGGCCTGTAGTTGGGCTTTCGTAGATTGCATCTTTAATTCTGAGGTTCATTTCTATGACTCATCTCTATGGATCATATAAATTTTTACGACCATAGGGGGGTTTGTCTAATGACTTATCAACAACTCCCCACTTTTCTGATCTTCATGGCACGATACCAAGTCTACGACTCATATAATCTTCTATGACTCGTCCATATGTTCATTAACTTAACTTCAAAAAATAATCCTCTACTAGAGTTTTGTACGAAACCAGATCTATGGCCCGTAAAAGGTCTCGTGACCCCTTGACTTCACCAAAATTCTCACAGTTAGCCTAAAAATATTGCCAACCCTATAATCATGCAAAACTAACATAAAAACACATCACATTTACTAACATTGCTTTTAGAACACATAAAATTCAAGTTTTTAAGCATCAACTATGTTGTATTTTGACAACGTTTTATTGGATTATTATGCTGATGATGACTGCTCATGCTTCCTTTGAGTAGCCGGGTTGAGTGACATAAAAAATGACGTTATTACTAAGAAATCAGCAAGTTCATGACTGAAGTTTTTGATGATCTTTGTTCTCATAATTAGAATATTTTTTACTATTTTCTTGTTGTTTTACTATCAAAAAATAGGTGTTAAGATGGAGTATAACGGGAGTGTCCAATAGTGAGAATGTTGGACAAGTTAATTATATGCAGGGTATTAACTGGGACAAAGTGGGAAGCACAAGTGAGACCCAACTACCCTTGTTGGCTGAAGGAGTAAATTTTCATATGACAAGCACAATGTTACAACTCCTCTATCTAAAGAGATTTGTAACATCTCACAATCGAACACTTACGATCTAAAAAATCACCATTGTAAATTCATAAGATTAAATCTAGTAATACCTTACTTATACATACATTTGAAGTATCATTAATATAGGTAGGAAGTGTGTTGCAAATGAATTCGAGTCATGAGAGACCCCTACTATTTAGTTAAGTTCAAAACCTTTCTACCAATTAAATTTTTCACTTTGCATTATGCAAGGGTTAACTTTAATTGATTGTTACTCTTAGAACAAAAATAATGTGGTGGAAAATGACCTACATCATGAAAGTTCTTTCAATTTTTTTTCCAATGCAATTGATTTTACCTCATTTGGAGTTCAGAGTCAAATGTTATGTTTGTTTTACTGGAGACTACTAGGTGTAGAGTGCATCTATGAAACCTATTAGGGCCATGGATAAAAGTATTGCCCGTCTGCTAACTTGTGGAAAAAAAGTCCTAAAATCTAATTTTTGGTCCCAGAATTTACGAACCAATCTATGGGTTGTAGAAATTTCTGTAGGCCATAGATTAGGCTTGTGAAAATGATCCAGAGACCCCAAAATTTGCCCAAACATTTACAAAAGGGTACCTGCGGGCTGTAAAATCATCTAAGGCCCATAGATGGACTCGTAGCTAACTCAATCAATGATTTCAAACAGGGGTATTTTCATATTTTCTCACTCTTTAAGCCTAAATCTGTCAATTTTTGCCTAATTAAACCCTTAAAATGTGATTCTTCTAATCATTAATAATCAAACTGTTTCCAAACTCATAATGTAGTTTCAAAAGGGCAAATCTAGGGATTTCGAGAACATTCTTCAAAATTCTTCAAGAAACGATTTCCCCAGGTATGTAAGAACCTCCAAAATTATCCTATGATTACTTTACTATCTTTAACTACCAGTCCCTACCTAGGATCATGGTTATGAGTTGAGATCAAGTTTTCCCCATTACTAGTTAATTTCATTAAAATACTTGTTCATATATTTTTCTTGCTAAGTATCATGGCCTTTACTGATTCCACTACTAAAGTAAGTTATTAAATCAAGGTTTCATAGTTAAGGTTGCAATTGTAAAAACCCTAGGGATTTCATGAAAACCATAATGTTCACAGTCATGAGTTGAGTTTAAAACGTACTTAAAGCTTTTAAATTGACAAAATAGCTGAGTGATAAAATTAGCTTCTTGAGACACTTTACATTAATACACTTTTTTGTCAAAGAAAAGAGATAAGTAGAGAAAACAGCAAGAAAAGCTAAAAGTTAAGTCCCAAGAGATTAAAAAGGCATTTTGAGAACTTATACTCTTAACGTTATGAGCATTATAAAAGTTATTTTGGGAGTAGTATTGAGAACCTATGTGAGTGAGAGTAATAATAACTTGAAATCATAAACTACATTAGCCTACATAAGATAGGATTGTACTAAAAGTACAACTCCTTGTTGCCACTGGGAGGCTAAATTTTTAGATGGATCCACTCCTTTAGTTTTATTCCTTAACCTGCCAAAATAAGGAACTGTTCTTACAGTGTGGATAAGACATTGTATCATCACGAAGCTCAAAGTAATGATTATCGGTTATAGAAACTCTGTAAGCTAAAGTAACCTTATTCTTGCATACAAAGTTTCAGCATATGTTTCAGTTTAAGCTGCAATTTCTTTATTACTTATGTTATCCTATTTGAGATATGTTTTGGCTACTTTTGAGTTTATAGTACCCTATCCCAAGTTCATGATTTTGGCTATTTTGCTGGCTCATATATTCCATATACTGATGTCCTTGAGACCTGCATCATCTTATGATACAAACGCTGATGACAGAGTTCCTCAATAGATACTCCATTAAGGACAAGATTTTTACTCATCCTTTGGTCAAGCTTCTTACCAATCAGAGGCTTTAGAGTGTTTATTTATATTTTTAGCATTTCTTTTCAGTTGTGGTTATCATGGGCCGTCACCGTAGTTGTTTCAAATTATTCTAGTTGTATATTCTATAAACTGGATGATAGGAGTTTAGTTCTTTCTTTTAGTTATTTGGGATATTCCCGTTATTCAGTTTATTTAGAGCTTTGCAGTACCTTTAGCATATTGTATTTAAGCCTTTCATTTATCATTTAAGCCTTTCATTGAAAAAATAGCTAGGCCAAGTGGTTTATGAAAATGGTTCTAGGTGCTGGCAATGTCCAGGATGTAAACTCAAGACGTGACAAACTTGGTATCAGAGCCTAGACTTCAAGTGTCCTAAGGATTCTATGGAACTGTATCTAGTATAGTTTGTATCATTGGTGTGATGCATGCCACATCCATGATGAGGACGCTAAAGGGTATTAAAAAGTGTTGTTATTTCATTTTGTGCTTCAGACTTTACCTCTATTAAGTCTATTATAATTCATATGTTCACGCCTTATTTTTTTAGATTATCCCTCCACGTAGAGCAACTATACCAGCTACGGATAAAGGATACCCAGTCGGGCAGAATGTAAACTAGCCTAATCCCTCAATTCTTGACGGACCTAGAGGTCTAGCTATGCATGTTGAGCCACTACCACAAGCGGATATCTCTAGTGTTGTGCCTCACTATGCTATCCAGACTTTAGCACAGGTACTCAAGACACTTGGAGGCCATAGGAAGATTGTAGAAATGATAGTTCAGTTGCCACTAGGGTTCGTGAATTTTTTAGGATGGACCCACCTGAGCTCACGGGGTTTGATATGGAGGATCCTGAGAACTTCATTAAGGAACTCCAAAAAGTATTTTGGGTTATGCGTAAAGGTGATGTAGAGTAGGTTGTGTTAGTTTCCTACCAGCTCAAGAGAGTGGCTAGACTCTGGTTTGAGCAGTGGAAAAGAGGTAGAGAAGAAGTGGCGCCAGCTATGAGTTTGGTATTATTCAAGGAGGGCTTTCTAGGATAGTACTTTCCTAAAGAGTTGAGATAGGCTAAGGTGAGAGAGTTAAATCTGAAGTAGGAAGCTATGTGTGTGCGGGAATAAAGCCTCAAATTCACTCAGTTGTCTCATTATGGTCTGACTATGGTGGCTAATATGCGTACTAGGATGGATATTAGGGCTCTCATAGATGACTAAGAGAGACGGCAGAAATGTTATGATAATTGGGGATATGGACATAGCTTTCTTAATAACTTATATGTAATATGTGGAGGAGGAGAAGATGCAGGATAGGGAGGAGTCCAGAAACAAAAGGGCCAACATATCAAACCTAGAGACAGGTGAGAAGGGGGCTAGAAGATCTAATTGTTCATTTATTAAGCCTAAGACATCTAGACTAGCACCTTTGTTTGGTAGTACATCTGTACCGAGGGTTAAGAATTAGCAGGGATCATATAGTTGTAGAATTTAGGGAATCCAATCACAGGGGAGTATAGCTTAAGGATTGACTCATTATCCAGTTTATGGTAAGTGTGGCAGGTCTCATCAAAGAGAGAGTCTTGTGGGCACAAATGGTTGTTTTAAATATGGCCAGGTAGGGAATTTTTTGAAGAATTATCCTATAGAGAGTCAGAACATTAGGAATAACAAATCTCAGTCAATTTCTTCAACACCATAGGTAAGCTAGTATAGAGAGATGCTAAATCAGGGGTAGACGTGGGCACAAACCATCTATATGCCATGGCTACTAGATAAGAGCAAAAGAACTTAGAACATGTGGTTACTAGTATGATCAAAGAATTTACTTATGATGTCTATGCATTGTTAAACCCAGGTGCCACATTGTCATTTGTGACTCCCTATATAGCTATGAAGTTTAAGATCAGTCCATAATGTCTTCTTGAGCCTTTTAGTATTTCCATTCCTGTTGGAGAATCTACTCTAGCCCAAGAAGTCTATAAGGGTTGTCCAGTTCCAATTTACCATAATAATATGTTAGATGATCTGGTTGAGTTAGACATGGGAAATTTTGATGTCATTCCATGCGTGGACAGGGTTCATGCTTTTATGCCTCTACAGACTTTAGAACCAAGGTGGTCAAATTTCAGTTTTCTAATGAGATAGTCTTAGAGTGGAGGGGTAGCTCAATTTTTTGTAACGGTAAATATGTCTAATATCTAAAATCCAAAAATTGAATTTCCAAAGGGTGTATATACCATCTAGTCAGAGTCAAAGATTACAGTGTAGACATATCATCTCTACTGTCTTTTCCAGTTGTAAATGAATTTCTAGATGTCTTTCCTAATGATCTGCCTAGAGTCCCTCTTAATAAAGATATAGACTTTGGGATAGATAACCTCCCAGATACTTAGCCTATATCTATTCCTCCATACCATATGGCTCCTTCAACGTTAAAAGAGTTAAAAATACACCTAAGAGACCTTATAGATAAGGGTTTCATTAGACCAAACATCTGACCTTGGGGTGCTCTAGTTCGTTTTGCGCTTGAAAAAGATGGTTTTCTTAGAATGTACATAGATTACCACCAGCTAAATAAGGTCACCATAAAGAATAAGTACCCTTTTCCTAGAATTTATGACTCGTATGACCAAATCTAGGGTGCTACTTGTTTCTCTAAAATAATCCTTAGTTCTGGGTACCATCATCTCAAAGTTAGAGAAAGTGGCATTCCTAAGACAACCTTCAGAACATGCAATAGACACTATGATTTCTTAGTCATATCATTTGGACTGACTAAAGCCCTAGAAGCTTTTATGGATCTTATGAATACGGTGTTAAGGCCGTACTTAGACATGTTCATTATTGTGTTAATAGAGGACATTTGATCTACTCTCATAATGAGAAAGAGCTTACCAACCATCTTAGAATTATCTTTCAGACCCTTAAGGACCAATAATTGTATGCCAAATTTTCTAAATGTGAGTTTTGCTTAGCATCAGTGGCGTTTTTGGGTCATATTGTTTCTGATAAGGGCATTCAAGTTGATTCTAAAAAGATTAAGGATGTAAAAAATATGCCAAGGCCTACAACGCAAATAGAGATAATGAGGTTCTTGGGTTTGGCAAGTTACTATAGGAATTTTGTAGAGGGATTTTCTTCTATCTCAGCTCCCTTGACTATGCTAACTTAGAAGAAGTTTAAGTTTCTATTGTCTAAACCTTGTGAAAAGAGTTTCCAAAAGTTGAAAACTAGGCTGACTGAAACTTTGGTCTTATCCCTACTTAAAGGAGTTGATAGTTTTATTGTATACTATGATGCTTCCGAAATTGGTTTGGGATGTATATTTACGCAGCGAGGCAAGGTGATAGCGTATGCCTCCAGAAAGCTTACACTTGTAAGAAGAACTACCAAACTCATAATCTTTAGCTTGCTGCTGTGGTGTTTGCTCTCAAAATCTAGAGATACTATCTTTACGATGGGCATGTAGATGTATTATCTGACCACAATAGTTTGCAATATGTATTCAGTCAAAAGGAGTTGAACTTCAGCCAGAGGAGATAGTTGGAGTTGTTGAAGGAGTATGACATAAGCATCCTCTATTACCCAGGTAAAGCTAATGTAGTTGCTTATGCTTTAAACAGGTTGACCATGGCAGCATTGCACACTGAGGATGGAAAGAAAGAACTAGCTAAGCAGGTACACAAGATAGCATGCTTGGGAGCATAGATTGAATTTTCTGACAAAGGTAGTGTAATTAAAAATATGGTACAGAGTCATTGTTAGTGGCGGAGGTAAAAGAAAGTACGAGCAGGATCCTATCCTCCTTCAGTTGAAAGAAGATGTCCAGAAGTAAAAGGTATTAGTGTTTTTAAAAAGAGGAGATAGAGTCCTGAGATACCAAGGCAGGCTATGTGTACAAGGTGTTGATGGCCTTAGAGATAGGATGCTCTAAGCCTAATAACAGCAAATACTCTATTCACCTATGTGCAACAAAAATGATTGAGACTTACGAGAGGCTTATTGGAAGGGTGGTATGAAGAAGGACATTATGGAGTTCATATCCAGATGCAAGAATTGCCTATATGTTAAGGTTGAACACCAAAGGCCTTGTGGTATGGCCGAGAATATTGAAATTCTAGAGTGAATGTGGGAGATGTTTAACATGGTATTTATATAAGGCTTACCCTGATCTCGTATATAGGATAATTCGATATGTATAATAGTAGATAGAATGATCAAGTTAGCTCACTTTCTACCTAACAAGATCACTGATACAGCTAAGGGTTATGCCAGACATTACATTAAGAAGATCATTAGTTTGCATAGGGTTTGAATATCCATTAAATTTGACATAGGAGGCCAGTTCATAGCCAAATTTTTGAAGTTCTTTTAGAAAGGGTTTGGTATAAAGGTGAATCTTAGTACAAACATTCCATCTCCACACAAACGGGCAGGCAAAGTGGACCACATAGACTCTTGAGGATATGTTGAGGGCATGTGTTATAGAATCTAAAGTTAACTGGGATGACTACTTACTCTTGATTGAATTTTTCTATAACAACAGTTTCCAAGCTACGATATAAATGGCACCTTATGAGGCCCTTTATGTGAGTAGGTGTAGGTCACCTACTAGGTGATTTGTAGTTGGTGTGGAAGGATTGATAGGACCTAATTTAGTCCATCAACCTATGGATAAGGTGAAAGTTATTCAAGAGAGACCCAAAAAAACCCAAAGCCAACAAAAATCTTGTACATATATTAGAATGAGAGATTTAGATTTTGATATAAGCGATTGGGTGTATCTAAATGTTTCATGGATGAAGGGGGTTATATGATTTGGCAAAAAGGGGAAGATCATACTCAATATATTAGCTCATATAGATTTATTAGGAGGATTCGTAAAGTGCCATAAGAATTAGACTTGCCACCATAGTTATTTGTTATTCAACTAGTATTTCACATTTCTGTGCTTAAGAATTGCTTGGGAGATCCAACACATGGTTGTACCTATAGAGAGTATTGGAATCCAAGACAAATTGTGATATAAAATAATCCCAGTTCAGATACTGGATCATCAAGTTCGTAAATTGTGAACTAAGGAAATTGCTTATATTAAAGAATTGTGGAGGAACCAGTTAGTTAAGGAAGCCACATTGAAAGCTGAGGTAGATATGAAAGCTAGATATCCTCACCTATTAGTGCCTTCTAGTGATGAACATGAAGGAAATACTCCTTATTCCTATCATTCATTTAAGATATATCCTTTAATATGAGAAATAAGAAATCCTTATTCCTATTGATAAATAAGCTCATGAGTAGCAAACATGCTTATATTCCCTAGTTTCACCTTTATTCGAGGATGACTAATCGCAAGTGCGAGATATTACAAGACCTCACAATCCTACTCTTATGGTGTGGAAATTCATCGTCACAAATTTATAAGATTGAACCTTGTTATTCCTTACTTGTACTTACGTTTTAAGTATCATTAATATAGGTGGGAAGTGTGTTTGAAGTAATATAGGCCATGAGAGACCCTTAGTACTTCGTTAAGTTCAAAAACTTTCTACTGATTAAGTTTTTCACTTTGGATTATGCAAGGGTCAAATATAAATGACTATAACTCTTAGCACACAAATAATTAGGTGTCCTATGACCTACCAAATGAAAGGTCTTTAATTTGCTTTTTAAAGCAACTGAATTTACCTCATTTGGAGTTAGAAGTCAAAAGTTATAGTCATTTTATTGGAGACTGCCAGGTGTAGAGTGCATCTACGAAACCTATTATGGGCCGTGGATAAAAGTATGGCTTGTATTCTAACTCGTCGAAAAAAGTCCTAAAAACCTAATTTTTGTCACAGACTTTACAGATTAATCTATGAGTCGTAGAAATTTCTACAGGCCATAGATTGGGATCGTGAATGTTATCTGGAGACCATGAAATTTGCCCATGAGTTTATGGAATGGTCCCTAAGGGTCGTAGAAACTTCCATGGGCCAAATATGACCTCGTAAATGACTCAATCAGTAATTTTAAAGAGGGTTATTTTCATATTTTCTCACCTTCTGAGCATAAACTTATCAGTTTCAACCTAATTAAACCTCTAAAGTGTGATTCTTCGTTATTCATGTTCAAACCCTCTCTAAACTCATAACATACTTGTAGAAGGGCAAAAGCTACGGCTTTCAAGAACCTTTGTCAAAATTCTTCATGAAACAGATTCCCTAGATATGTAAAGCCCTCCAAACATTATCCTACGATTACTTTAGTATCTTTAACTACTAGTGTCTACCCAAGATCATGCTTATAAGTTAAGATCAAGTTTTCCCTATAACTAGTTAATTTCATTGAAATACTTGTTCATATATTTTTCTTGATAGTATTTATTGATTCCACTACTAAAGTAAGTTATTAAATCAAGGTTTCATGGTTAAAGTTGCAATTGTAAGAACCGTACAGATTTCATAAAAATCGTTATGCTCACAGTCTTAGTTGAGTTTAAAAAGTACTAAAAGCCTCTGTAATTACAAGATAGGAGAGATAAAATTACATTTTTGAGACACTTTACATTAATACAACTTTCAGTCAAAGAAAAGAGACAAGTTGAGAAAAGTTAAAGTTGGGTTAAGTCACAGGAGATTAAAAAGGCAGTTTGAGAGCTCATACTCTTAATGGTATGAGAATTATAAAGTTATTTTCAGAGTAGTATTGAGCACCAATATGAATGAGACTAATAATTACTAGAACTCATAAAGTACATAGACGTTTTAAGAAAGGGTTGTACCAAAAGCACAACTCCTCATAGCCTCTGACATGGCCTAGTTTTAGGATAGATCCACTCCCCTATTTTCGTTCCTTAACCTAGTAAAGTATGGAATAGCTTTGGCAGTGTAGGTAAGACGTGGTATCATCACAAAGCTTATAGTGATGGTTGTCAGCTAAAGAAACTCCCTAAGCTAAAGTAAACTAGTTTTTGCATACCGAGTTTTAAAACATGTTTTACTTTTAGAATGCAATTTCTTTATTACTTATGTTATCCTATTTAAGTCATATTTTAGCTACTTTTGAGTGTAGTACCCTATCTCAAGTTCCTAGTTTTGACTATTTTACATGCTCATACATTCTAATACTGATGTTTTTTGGACCTATATCATTTTATGATGCAGATGTAGGCGATAGAGTTCCCCAGCAGATGCTCCGTTGAGGACTAGAATTTGATTCAGCCTTTGGTGAGGCCTTTTACCAGTTAGAGGTTTTGGAGTCATTATTTATATTTTCAGCATTTCTTTTTAGTTATGGTTATCGTCGTCCTATCAAGGAGGTTATTTTAGATTATTCTAGTTAAAGGTTCCATAGACTAAATGGCAGGAGTTCGATTCTTACGTTCAATTATTTTGGGACATTTCCACTATTTAGTTTGTTAAGATTTTTGCAGTATCATTAGATTAATATATTTAAGCCTTTAATTTATCATTTAAATCTTCCGCTAAATAAAGTAGCCAGGCCAAGTGGTTCTCTTGGGACAGGAAATAGTTTTGGGTGTCGCCCACCCCTAGGGTGTAAACTTGACGTATGGCAAGATTATTTGGAGGAATTAGCCACGAGGATCCTCAAAAAGACCTCTGGAACTTTGTTGATGCTTGTCTCTTATTCAATTTCAGGGGAATGAGCAAAGAAGCCATTAGACTGAGGTTGTTTCTATTCTTTATCACTAGAGAGGTTGTGAGGTGGCTAGCTTAGTTGCCTCCTGATTTTATTACTTTGTGGGAGTTTCTGCAAAATATTTTCCTCGAAAGATTTTTCCATCCCTCGAGATGATAAAGCTGAAAAGAAGTATTGAGAACTTTATATATATTGAAGGTGAGCCATTGCATGAGATATGGCTTTGATTTTGAAAGCATTTACATTAATGCCCTAATCATGGAGGTTGGGACCATATGCTATTTCAATACTTCTATGTAAGTCTCAATGCAGTTAACCAAGGGGTAGCTGACTAGCTAGTAAGAGGAGCACTTATGATATAAACATTCACCAAAGCTTGTGACCTCCTAGATGGCATGGCAAAAATCATTTGAGCATGGTACACGCAGGATGACCTTGTACCTTGAGGTCATAGGGGTCCATCCAAGGAGTAGCTCGCTAAAGATTATAAGAGGGAGGAAAATGGCTAAGATGCTAATTTACCTTGACCTCTTGACTAAGTATGTTATGGTAGAAAATTGTAAGAGTTTAAATATTATGGGAGCAGCTAGCAATATGATGCTTGATAGTGAACCATTTGAAGGTTGTTACAATAAGGAGGTGCCTTTTATGGTAAACCAAATGGTGGGTTCTCGACTGGCTTTTCAAAGGCAACCCAGGAATCAAAGTTTGAATAATAATGCTAGATAGCCATGTCAGGACCCAAGCCTAGGGCTATACATGACATGATGCAAAGGGAACCCTAAGGGACTCCAGGCAATACTCTTAGAGCATCATTACACATCCTTGGTCACAAAAGCAATAAATCAAGCATCAAGATATAAAAGAATGGGGAAATCGGGGTCAAGGGAAAACACTTCCATATCATCATAGTCAAGAAGCAAGAGTCTAGCACATATCATAGATACATAACATGTGCAACAAAAACCTCCGAAACATAGGTAAGAGTGGGTGCCAAGACAAAGTAACCGAGCTCACCGTCATATTCAAAATAGACAATAAAGAAGAATGTCTCAATACATAATAGGAGAAAAATAGACTAAGGTCCCAGAAATGGAGGACTCACTAACTAGCTTGAATCGTGTCAAACTAGCCACGTGGAGGACAAGGATGATCAACTTAGGCACTAGTTCCTACATGGTGACATTATATAGGCATATAGTATCCATCAGTACATTTTAAAGTATTAAGTATGTAGGATGCAATGCAAACAAGAATTAAGAATCATAATCAAAATGCATAAGAATAGGCAATATGCACACTATAACACTATGAAATATGTGATCAATGCATAAGTTAAACTTGCTTAAGTAACTCATGCTAATATAGGTTATCATATGTGTAGAAGAAACCAAGCTAGATTTCAATATATACAACCCTTTGGTAGGTTAGTTATAATGTCGCCTCATCATTTAGGTGGATGAGTGTGAACCCTCATCTAGGTTTGTGATAATGTAGCCCTATCACCAAGGTAGAGAAGTATAAACCCTCTTATAGGTTAATGAGTATAGACCCCGATCTAGGTTAGTGATGATGCTGTCCCATCACCAGGTGGAGAAGTACAAACCCTTCCCTATGCTGATGAGTACAAACCCCCATCTAGGTTATCCGAGTTCTTAGTCCCCCAAGATTGGCCATTATCACATAATAAATCATATCATATCTCATCATTTGAATCTTCAACTCCTCAAGAAACTACATCCAGACATTTTATTGAACACTTAGAGTGTGTGTAATACTAGTATAAAACCATGAATAATAAAGATGAAATCATGCAAGAAATCCTATCGTAAAACCATCAATCAACACCTTGCAACACCCTGAAGCAATATATATCAAAATCCTTTCTCAAGTCTTATAATAGATCAAAAATTTATGTCTCAAAACATGGAAAACAATCACAACTATATATAGCTTTAACATAGTGTGCAGTAAATTTCATAATAATCAAGACCCATTTATAAATCAACTTTAAATCATGCAATTTGAATAAAAGGATACTTGGGTATCATGTGAAATGAACCCATGAAATAAATACACATACCTTAGCATTGATATGAACTTGGTGAAGATTGGAGATGGAGACTTGAATCTTGAAGTAGAACCTTGAAGGAGAACCTTAGATTGGGATGAAGGCTTGTGACTTGAGTTTGTGGACTGAAAATCTGATTAAGTGTTTGATTGAGTATTGAGGGATGTTTAGGATGATATGAGGGTGAAATTTAGCTAAGTATAGGTAAAATCATGTTCGTTAACACTTATGCCTAAGACTTAGAAGTCTTGGATTGAACTAAAGAAAATAGTCTCAAATTAACACAGAGGTGCATGGCGGGGGCGACGTGTAACCTCTCTGGAAATCCACATTTGAAAATTCTGAATTTGATATGGTTGCTCTAAGATCGTAGTTAGACCCTTTTTCAAATAATTTTGAACCCCCGAATAGGAATATAAAGTCAGATTTTCAAAATGACAAATGGATTTTGAGATATATGAAATTTAAAATTCTGAGCATTTTTTGGAACTTTTTAGGGTTGTTTCAATGTCTCCCCCTTGGGAACATTCATCCCCAAATGTAAAAGAGACATACAAGACAAGAGTGATCCTAAACAAATCAGCCCCTACTAAAATACAACGTTACATTTAAAACATCATTTTCAAAATTTCAACATATGTGTAAAAATAATCATAAACGTGCCAACTTAAATATGAATGCATATGAATGGCATGGGGGATGAAATACAGGACTTGAAAAAATATAGGAGACTTAGAATTAGTACCATAGGCTTGAGTGGAGTGGAAAAGATAAGCATACCATATTTGCATATCCGTGTCGGCCTCCCAAGTAGCACTTTTGGTTTGTTAGTTCCTCCAAAAGACCTTAACGAATGCCACCTCCTTGTTCCTTAATGTCTTCACTTGCCTATCTAGGATCTGAACCAGAACCTCCTTATAGGTCAAGTAATCTTCAATAATAGCCACAACATCAAAAGGCACAATAGTATTAGGATCACCAACACATTTTCTCAACATAGAGACATGAAATACCAAATGATACAAATTCATTTCATAGGCAGCTCCAATTCATAAGCTACCTTGCCAACCCTCTTCAAGAACTCATAAGTACCAATATATATTGGACTCAACTTCTCCTTTTTACCAAAATGGGTCACACTTTTCATTGGAGAAACTTCCAAATAACCCAATGACCCACTTTGAATTCAAGGTCTCTTCTTTGCACATCGGCATAAGATTTTTGATGACTATGGGCTATTCTTAACCTTTCCCTAATCATCCTAACCTTATCAAGAGCCTCAATAACAAGATCCAATCCCAATAAAACCACCTATCCAACCTCTAACCAACCAACCGGTAATCTACAATGTCTCCCTAAAAGAGCCTCAAAAGGAGCCATACCGATGCTAGAGTGATAGCAATTGTTGTAGGCAAACTCAATCAAAGGAATATGGTCATACCAAGTACCCCTCAACTCCAATACACAAGCCCTTAGCATATACTCAAGTGTTAGAATGGTTCTTTCGACTTGGTCATCCATTTGGGGGTGGAAGGTTGTACTAAGGTGAACTTTTGTACCATAACCAATTAGAAAAGACCTTAAAGAGTGTGAAGTGAATTTTGAACCATGATCCTATATGATGGACAAAGAAAACCTATACAATCTTACTAATTCATGGATGTACAACCCTGCATACTCTTCAGCCCCCATATGTGGTCTTAATCGATAGAAAGTGAGCCAATTTCATTATCCCATCAACCACCACCCACATAGAATAAAAATCTTTTTTAGTCTTGGGAAAGCCAACCACAAAATCCATATTAATCACCTCCCACTTCCAAGTAGTAACAGCTATGTCTTGGTTTAGGCCATCAGACCTTTGATGTTTGTCTTTGACTTGCTGATAACTAAGGCAGTCAGAAACGAATTTGGTAATGTCCCTCTTCATGTATCTCCACCAATACATATCCCTTAAGTCTTTATATATATTGATAGAGCTGGGGTGAATAGAATAAGAAGAATTATAGGCCTTATCAATGATCTTCTCCCTCAAACTATAAACACAAGGCACACACAACCTACCTTGGTTCCTAAGGGCATCATCTCCCTATTGGAAAAAAATCTTTACTTTGCGCTCTTTCACCAAGGCCTTCAATTCAAGCAAGGAGGAGTCAAGATCTTGTTTTGCTATCATCTCATCAACAAAAGAAGTCTTCGACCCATCAATAACCACAACACCATCACCAACAACCACTTCCACCCTAACCCCCAATCTATCCAATCTATGCACCTCCCTAGCCATTTCCCTATCACCACCATCAACATGAGCTAGGCTAGCCATGGACATCTGACTCAAAGCATTCGCCACCATATTTTCCTTACCCGGATGATAATGCACACTCATGTTATAATCTTTGAGAAGTTCTACCTACCTTTTTTGTCTTAAGTTAAGATCTTTTTGAGTGAAGACATATTCGAGGCTCTTATGATCGGTGAAGACATCAACATGCACCCCATACAAATAATGATGCCAAATCATTAATGCAAATACCATGGTGGCCAATTCAAGATCATAGGTAGGGTAATTTCATTCATGTACTTTGAGTTGCCTAGAAGCATAGGCTGTGAGCTTACCATTATGCATTAGCACACAACCCAAATCAACTCTAGATGCATCACAATAAACAACAAAACCCTCAAGCCCATCCATTAGTGACAATATAGGAGCGGACACAAGCTTGTCTTTCAATGTTTCGAAGCACCTCTCACAATCATTGGTCCATACAAACTTAACCTTTTTTGAGTAAATTTTTTCATAGGTGAAGCAATGGAAGAGAACTCATTCACAATTCTTCTATAGTAACCTATAAGGTCGAAGAGGCTCCTAATATCCTACGGGGTCAATTGTCTAGGCCAATTCCTATTCACATCAATTTTCCTAGGATCCACTTTTATACCATTCCCCAACACCGCATGATCATAGAATGCAACCTCCTTCAACTGAAATTCACACTTATCCTATTTGACATACAATTTGTCCTCCCTCAATATTTGTAACACAACCCTCAAATGACCCATATATGCTCCTCCATACTCTATGAGTAGATCAAAATATCATTAATGAAGTCCACAACAAAGGAATCAAGGTAAGGTTTGAAGACCCTATTCATTAGGTCAATGAAGATGGATAGTGCATTGGTCAACCCAAAAGACATCACCACAAACTCATAATGCTGATATCTAGTCTGGAATGCCATCTTAGGAATATCACCCTCATTTGATGATACTCGGACCAAAGATCAATCTTAGAGAGGAAGCTAGCACTTTCCAATTGGCTGAACAAGTCATCAATTCTTGGAAGACAAAATCTATTCTTTTTAGTGACCTTATTGAGTTGTCAGTGGTCAATGCATTTTCTAAGTGACCCATCCTTCTTTTTAACAAACAACACTAGGCACTCCAAGGTGATTGACTAGGTCTAATAAATTCTTTCTCCAATAAATCTTTCAATTGCTCTTTTAACACTTTTAACTCCGCCGAGGCTATGTAGTAAGGGGGAATGGAGATAGGTTGAGTATCTTCAAGGAGATCTATGACAAAATTAATCTCCTTTTCGGGAGGGACATCGGGAAGGTCATTTGGGAAAACATGAATAAACTCATTAACAATCGGAACTGACTCTACGGAAGGGACTTTGGACTCCATATCTTTAAACCTCATAAGTTGGTAAAGATACTCCTTAGAGATCAACTTACGGGCTTTAATGCATGAAATAAATCTACCCTTCATCACCACATCTTGACTTTCCCATTTAAGGACGTGTTTATTAGAAAATTGAAACTTGACACTACGGGTTCTAAAATCAATAGAGGCATAGTAGGCATGCAACAAATCCATCCCAAGAATGACATCAAAATCAACCATGTCTAATTCAACAAGATCATAAGGTCACAACATATGTAAATTTCAAATGGGATAGTTTCTATAAACATTCCTAGAAAAAATAGATGCACCAGTAAGAGTAGATACTTCATATAAATCATGCAACAACTCAGGGACAACATGGAACTTTTTAGCAACAAAATGGGCAATAAAGTAAAGAGTGGCACCCGGATCAATCATAGCATACACATCAAAGTCAAAGATTTTCAACATAATGATAACAACATCGGGGACCTCACTAACCCCTTGCCTCCTATGCAGAGCATAAAATTGATTGTGCCTTGGGGCACCACCATGACGGCTACCTCTCCCCAATGGGACTGCATTAACACCCCAAACTTTGCCACGATTTCTTAGACAATCTATCTTCTTGTGCCCAAGCTCCCCACAACCAAAGCATATATTGGAACCTTTCAAACATGGGCCTTTATGACGTTCCCCACATGTAGGACATACATCAAAAGGAGCCACAATACCAACACCTTGAGGCATAGGAAGGTCACTGGCAAACCCCCTATTAGTAGAATGGTGAGACCCTTAGCCATGATGGAACCAGCCACCCCTTTGGAACTTACCCCCAAGACAAGCCCTCCTAGCCTCATTCACCCTTTACTTCCTTATTTTCTCCTCCTCTATTTGCTTTGCATAGGTCATCAACCGAGACAAGTCCATGTCACTGATTAGCATAGCAGACCAGCATTCTACACTTACCAAGTCAGAGACTCCCATCACAAACTTATTCATCCTAGATCTAGGATCGGCCACCAAATGAGAAGTATAATTTTAAAGTTTGTTAAACTTGAGGGTATACTCCCTCACACTCACAACACCTTGTTTGAAGTTCATAAACTTTACCAATTTAGTTTCCCTAAGCTCAAGAGGGAAAAATCAGTTAAGGAAAGCCAATTTGAACTCCTCTAAAAGCACCACATTACAAATCCCCTTCTCAGCATTCTGTTGATCTTACCATATTTGGGCTACCCCTTTGAGTAGGTACACCGCCAACTCCACTTTTTCAATTGGCCCAATAGTCATGATACTCAAGTTCTTGTAGACCTCATCAATGGAATCTTGTGGATATTTATCCAACTTTGGCCCATGGAACACTAGAGGATTAATGCTTATAAAATCTCTTACCCTAGCTCCCTGTGTAGAAGCTTGAGGGGCTTAGGCTGCTTGGTTGACATGGTTGGCCATAACTTGGGCAAGCATAGTAAGAGCATCTCGGAGCTCACCATTGTTATGTTGCTCCTTAGGACTTTAGGCTCTTCATCCTCGAGTGTTTAGAATAATCTAGCATAGCGAGAACCATCGTTAGGGGGAAAACTTCTAATAACTCTATGGCACAACTTAGGACATGAAGGAGGGAAACATTTCCTAAAATGCCTCAAAGCCTCCTATTCATAGTCATGGCGTGCTTTAAAACTATGTATAGGATTCTAAGTGATGCGTGTGTTGCACCATAAGGATCTATCAACCTAGTACTCTGATATTAAGTTTGTCACGACCTAACCATAGGTCCTAGACATGACACAGTGCAAGAGGAACTCGATGGGACCTTAAGTATGCCTCTTAGTGCATCATTACATATCCTTGGTTGCAAAAGCAATAAATTGAGCACAAAGAGATAAGATAATGGAGAAACTGGGGCTAAGGGAAAATACTTCCATATCATATAGTCAAGAGACAAGTGTCAAGCACATATCATAGATGTATAAATGTCCAACAAACACCTCTAATACGTAGATAAGAGCAGGGGCCAAGACAAAGTAACTGGGCTCACCCTCATAATCAAAAGAGACAATAAACAAGAATGACTCAATACATAATAGGAGAAACATAGACTAAGGTCCTCAAAATGGAGGATTCCCCAACTAGCTTGAGTAATGACAAACTAGCCACGTGGAGGAGAAGGATGATCAACTCGAGAACCGGTTCCTACATGGTGATATCATGTAGCCATAGAATATGTATTAGTACATTTGAATGTACTATATATGTAGAATGCAATGGAAAAAAGAATTAAGCATCATAATCAAAATGCATAATAACATGCAATAGGCATAATATAACAATATGACATGCATGATCAATCCATAAGTAAAACATGATTAAGTAACTTATGTTCATATAAGATATTATATATGTAGAAGAGACTAAGCTAGTTTTCAAAATGTACAACCCTTTGGTAGGTTAATGATGATGCCCCCCATCACTTAGGTGGATAAGTGTGAACCCTCATCTAGGTTGGTGACATTGTCGCCCCAACACTGAAGTGGAGAAATTCAAACCCTTCCCTAGGTTGATGAATACAAAAATCTATCTAGGTTAGTGATGATTTTACCGTATCACCAGGTGGAGAAGTACTAACTCTTCCATAGGTTGATGAGTACAAACCCCCATCTAGGTTATCCTGGTTCTTAGTCCCCCGAATTGGGCATGGTCTAATGCAATATTTTATATAGAATATATCATATACATAAGTTCATTCCATCATCATATATTCAATCATATCATATCTCAAGCTTTGGACCTTCAACTTCTCAAGAAATCATATCTAGACATTTTATCGAACACTTAGAGGATGTTTAATGCTAGTATAAAAACATGAAATATAGGGATGAAATCATGCAAGAAAATCCATTATAAAACCATCAATCAACACCTTACACCACTCTCAAGTAATATACGTCAAAACCCTATCTCAATTCTTAGAACAGATCAAATATTTATGGCTCAAAACATGATAAAAAATCACAACTGTACATAGCTTTAACATAGTGCACAGCAAAATTTCATAATAATCAAGACCCATTTGTAAAACAACTTTAAATCATGCAATTTAAGTAAAAAGAGGATTGGTTACCATGGGTGAAAGGAACCTATGAAAGAAACCCATATACCTTAGCTTAGAGATTTACTCAGTGAAGATTTGAGATGGAGACTTGGAGCCTAAAGAAGAACCTTGAAGGAGAACCTTAGCTTGGGATGAGGTTTTGGAACTTGCATTTAGAGAGTAAAAATATTACTAAGTATTTGAGTGAGTATTGGGGGATGTTTAGGATGATATGAGGGTGAAATTTGGCTAAGTATAGCTAAAAACACATTTAGGAATACTTAGGCCTAAGACTCAAAAGGCTTAGACAGAACTAAAAAAGTCTCAAATTAGCACAATGGCACATTGCGGAGGCGATGCGAAAACCTCTCTCGAAATTGACATTTGGGAATTTTGAATTTTGATATGGTTAAAATTGGGGTTAGACCCTTTTTCAGATACTTTTGACCCCCTAAACAGGAATATGAAGTCAGATTTTTGAAATTATAAATGGACTTTGAGATATATAGAATTTAAAATTTCAGGCATTCCGAGGCACATTTTTTCACACTTTTTAGGGTCATTTCAAGTGATATCATGCCTGGCCTAACCAACCTCAAGTTATGGGTTGGAGAAACCATGATAGGCTTAGAGATAGGAATGTTCCACCCCATGATAGGGTGAAGCTACTTATCAAGTTCTGAATGCAGAGAATCTTCGGACAGAAGATATGTTAACTCGAATCTTGAACAAGGTGGAAGCCTCTGATGAAGTCTTGGAGGAGATAAGGCTTGACTTTTCATAGTTGAGTCAAGCAATAACATAACATTTAGCTTCTATCATGGACTTGGAAACTCAACTTGGAAACATATCGACTTATTTCAATTAGCTATTAGTACTCGTACTGGAAAAGTGGTAGAAGGCACAAAGACATTGATCATTGTTAAAAAAGGTCAGAATAAAGTGGGAGATGATGAAGGTGCAGTGAATGTTGAAATAGATGAGTATGTAGCTAATGATGGATAAGATATTTCTTTTTGTTATCTCGAGAGTAATGAACAAGAGAAGAGTAGGGAAGATGTTGTGAATGTCAAGGAAACATTCCCTAAGAATTCAAGTTCTATTGTGAGGTTGAAAGTACCTCAAGTCAAGATTGACCGTCTATTCCCTCAACGATTGAAGAAAAAAGATAAGTACACCAAATTTCAAAAAATTCTTTCTATGTTCAATTCTCTGTCCATAAATATGCCCTTGGTTGAAGCATTAATTGAAATGCTAGGATATGCCAAATTTTGGAAAGAGTTGATATCAAATAAATGAACCCTTGAGTATGACGTAATCGAGGTGTCTCATAATTGCAGTGCTATCATGAAAAATGCTCTAGTTATGAAAAAAGAGGACTCTAGTGCATTTACAATACCTTTCACCATTGGAGCTAACAAGATCAACAACGCATTATGTGATTTAGGCACAAGAATAAATCATATGCCCTTGTCTATATTCGAGGAATTGGTGTTAAAAACTCCTTCACTAACCATTATGAATTTACTTATGGCTAATCAGTCCATCAAAAGTGTGGTGCATATTCTTCATGATGTGTTGGTGAAGGTAGACAAATTCATTCTTCTAGATGACTTTGTGATCCTTGATTGCGAGGTGGACACATATGTGTTGATTATCATAGAAAGGTCATTCCTAGCAATTGAAAAGGTAGTTGTGGATGTAGAAAGAGAAGACCTGAGGTTTAGGCCTGAAGTTTAGACCTTTAACATCTGTAAAACACTAAACAAGGCAAAAAACCTCCAAGTGATATCAGTGATCGACCATTTATGGGTGAGTAGAGGAAATAAAAGGACTATGTTATTCCATGACATTAGCTACAACACTACTTAGAGGGTAATCCAAATAATGGGGGGTTTATTTGTGTAGGTTGAAACGACAGAATTTGAATGTAAAGATAAAAGAAGCTACCTAATGGTTATGGTCAATGAATTGCCAAAGTGACATTATGATCACGTATTTGACTGCATTTTGGAGTCCATCAAAGACCATTGAGGTATTGTCAAACTTGGCAATCTTTGTTGAAATTTAAAGGACCATCGAACTAGTTAAGCGATGGTTAAAAACACCATCCTTTGTGACTAAAGCTAAGGTTTGATTTCTTAGGACAATTGGCACACTGGCAAATGTGTTTGGGAAGGAGATTCAACATCATTGACTCATCACGGCTAACCGACCTATTAAAGGTTTTTCAAGTGCCTTGGTCTTTCCACTTTTCACTTTTTTCACAAGCCAACACTTACCTTTAGTATTTTAATTGAAAAATCTCTATTAGAGTAAAGAGAGTTCATCAACAAAAGCTATTGCAAGGTTCTCAGTGATCTCTTCA
The DNA here is from genome assembly GCA_025642045.1 of Solanum sejunctum. NCBI lineage: Eukaryota > Viridiplantae > Streptophyta > Magnoliopsida > Solanales > Solanaceae > Solanum > Solanum sejunctum. The sequence continues at coordinate 47,567 of JAOTQJ010137125.1, read as the reverse complement.
TCGTCGAAGAGGTAAGTGTTTGGCCCATAGCTTTAATCATTTTTGTTCATCTGAAGCCATTTCATTTAAGAAAGTGAGTAGGGTTTTATGAGTTGATAATCCTTTTTAGGGACCCAAAATTGATAGAAATCATTTGGGTGATATATTACGAAGATTTCAAAACCATTTGTGAAACGTATATGTGATTTCATTGGGTTTTTGATTCATTTGTAATAGCTTGAAATTTTTGGTAAGTATGTTGTGAGCTAGGGCTAAATATGAGTGATTTGCTGCCCAGATGTTGAGTATTAGTTGGTATTGACTCAATTTTGCCTTTTATACCCTATTGAATGCTTTAATTTCAGATAGTACCATCATCATACAAATGCTTGAATGAACATGCATGCTTGTTCTATTGATTGTTGTTCTAGGCTATGGGTGAATTCTGAGTAACCCAAAAACCTTTTATAGCAAAGTGCACATGCCCTATGATAGATTAGATGACATCATTCTTAAGGGTAAGTCATCGATTTAATAAGTTTATAGCCAAAATGATCGTGCGAATATAGGAATGAATGAATGAGCATGTACTAGTTATTAAATGTAGGTTAGTGTGTGACTATCCCTATTATTTTCATGATAAGTGATTAAATTTTGAATGCATGGGTGTTGGCCTTGCTAGTCATCAATGACCGTCGAATTAGAGTTGGGTTCTTCTTTCAAAGCCAGATTTTTCCTCTATTAAATCATCAAGGTATGTGGGTTTTGATTCTGGAAATGTTTCCTTCACAAGTTCATCCTTTCGTCTCCCTCATCTATTTTCAAGTCATGGATATTTATGGATATTTTTGTGAACTCTATTATACAATAACATTGTGAAGAAATATATGATATTTTACCTTTGCACATGTTTATGCACTAAAAAATCATATGAAATTTATGGATTTTTGTAAGGGTTTGATGATACCCGAGCTATGTCTTATAATACTCAGGTGATTTATTTTATTTTTTGATGTCATTTACTCATAAATTGCATGGTTTTAAACTTATGTATAGTACCCACCATGATTTCATTAAAGATGTATGCCAAGCTTCTATGTTGATGAAAACCTTATAGGAAATCATGCAAACTATAAGTGATATGAATTTTGAAAGGGGTATTATGCATGGTATTAGATATGAGAGTATTGTGAAAGTTATAAATATTATGAAGCCCTATATTTTATATTAAGAAGCTTTGGTTTTGATGGACTACTGCATGAAATACTATGATATTATGATATCATTGCATATTATGGTCGTAAGTATGATATGATATTCCTTGGGATTGATACCTAGCACCGACAGGACCTTGGTAGATAATCATGGTCCCTTAACTATGTTTCCACAGTAGAATTATGAATTGGCTAATGAATCTATATAGTTTATGTTACATGATTGTCCAAAAAAGGTAGTGTTCCAGTATGGCACGTATTAGTTAAATACAGAAATTGGTAGTGTTCCCATAAGGTTATTGTCATAAGTTAAGCGAAAAGGGTCGTGTTTTCATAAGTTGTTTATGAAGCATTTTTTGATATAAGAGAGTTCTCATAAGGTGAGTGTTTGGTTGATCTTGTTAAAGTAGACCACTACTAGTCAGTGTGGAGTGAACATCGAGATTCCAAGTAGTAGTTCGCTTGGTCTTAGATGTCAGTTATGGTCCCTTCGCATCTATGTATGATATGTTATGTGACCTAATGATTCCTCATGCATATTTTGACTAAGGCAATTGAGCATTCAAAACATATTGAGTTTATCACTATTGACTATGATTATGATTTAATTAGAGCTTATGTTCCTTGTTACATTGCACCCCCCATACTAAGTACATTCTAAGTTCCAATGCAGAATTTTTAACTACATGATTTAACCATGTACAGATGGCAGCTCTTATCCAAAAGGACTTAGACTTTGTGCGATTTCAAGGGAACTTGGGAATTTGGTTTCAAAAAGTTTGGTACCAAGGTAATGCTTCATGGAAGCCTTCACGGTCTGTCTTGTGCTATTTAGACCGTGTGGAGCCTCCTTGAAGTGGCTCTTGGCTTTTTGTGAGGTGTGAGGGCCTCATTATGGATTATGGGACCAAGGCATATAACAGTAGGACCCCGTATGGTCTGTGTGAGGCCATATGGACCTTGTGGTAGACCGTATGATAGCCTTGGGCTTGAGACTCCATAAGTTTAAGCTAAGCCAAGTCACACGACCCCTCTCACGGACTGCATGGTTCTTCATAGTCTGTGAGGCCCTTTTATATAGGAGCTAGAATATAACTTTTCTAAGTATTGGATCACCATCTCATAATTTCATCATGGAGAATTTTTCTAAGGAAGTGGTACAGAGGAGTACACGGACCACGTGGCTTGGTACGGTCCTTATAACCCTTTTGTATGGGTTCCTGTGTTGAATTTTTATAAGTATGTATTTCCATCTCAGACCTTCATGAAGTGGAATTTTTTTTTAAAGTGTTAGACCATGGAAAAGTATATGGTCCTTATAGTGCCTCAAGGACCGTATATCCCCTCCTTAAGCCTTGACTTCAATATTTCTACTCGTTTCATTAATCATGTTTTCATAATTATGGTTCATCCTAAGGGTCTTTTATGACCTTCTATGCTACCAAATGACATTCAAATGACGTATACTTTATTTCACCCATTCAAATGATGATATCCCCGTGTTTTCCAATCTACTCAAGCCTAAGTATTAGGTTCTTCCTTTTCCAGGTGGTCCTAATTTTTTTAATCTTGAGTTACCTGACACGGCATACATACATGTGCACGAGAATGATTTTAAAGATGTTTTGAATGATTTGAATATGTTTTTATATGAGCTTTATTGATTTTATGATTTTTAAGCAATGAAATATGCATTGTAAGAAATGTTTGAATGTTTCATGTGTTAAATCAAGCCTTTTAAGCCTTGTACTAGTGCATTTGAGGATGAATGTTCCCAAGGGAAAGATTATGTAAAGAAACTAACTTTGTAAGAATTCAATGGAGCTTGGAAATTTGGTTCTGGAAAGTTTGGGACAAAGGTGACACTTCATGGAACATGGTCCATATGCTTCTATACGGACCATGTGGATCCTACATGAAGTGGTCCTTGGCCTTGTGTGGGGTATCAAGGCCTTAATATTGAGTTTGGGTCCAAGTCATACCACACTTGGACCCTACACGGCCTTGTGAGGCCATACGAACTAGGTGGTGTATTGTATGGTAGTCCTGGGCTTGAGACTTTATAGTTTTGGGCTTAAGGTAAGTCACACAGCCCCTCATACGAAGCGTATTATGCTTCATGGTCTATGAGGTCCTTCTATAGAGGTGCTAGAGTGAAACTTTTCTAAGTATTGTGTCACCAACACGGATTGTCATTGTGGATGATTTTTCTACGTGTAGTGGTATGGAGGAGTACACAGACTGTGTGGCTTCTATCATGACCCAAGCCTAGGTCCTAAACATGACCGGTGAATGGGGAACCCGAAGGAACCCCAAACAAGCCTCATATTAGATCATTACACATCCTTGGTCGTGAAAGTAATATAAAACAATATAAGAAACATGAATAGATTAAATTGGGACTAAGGGAGAGAGAGAGTTTAATACTTATATAATATAAATGAGTTGAAGCTCAAACATAATACATAACTTGTCCAAGAACACTTCTAAACATAGATGATTAGCAGGGGCCAAGACAAAAGCAACCGAGCTCACTCTCATAGTTATAAGTATATCATAAATGAAAGAGAGTCTTAGTACATAACATAAAACAATAGTCATTGTCTTAGAAATGGAGGACTCACCAAAGTCTAACTTGAACAATATGTCTAGCCACGAGAAAAATCTTTAGAAGCTTTGGTTCCTACAAGGTAACATCAAGTAGGCATAGAGTAAGTGTTAGTACATCTGAATGTACTAAGCATGTAGGATGCTATGCAACAAGAGATAGGAAACATGATAGAAATGCATAACATAGACAATAGATAGCATAGCAACAATTCAGCATGTGTGAATGGTGCTTGAAGTAAAATCATGCTTATATAAAATATATAACGTACATAGAAAAAGTCTATCCTTTGGATAATGGGCTTACAACCTCCCATACTAGGTGATTGAGGTATAAACCCCTCAATTGGGTTATGAGCATACACCATACACCTCTAAGGAGATTGAGGTATCAACCTCACAATTTGGTTAATGAGGTATCAACTCCTCAATATGGTTAATGAGGTATCAACCCCTTAATTTCGTTAATGATGTATCAACCCCTCAATTTGGTTATTGAGGTATGAAGAACTCAATTTGGTTAATGAGGTATCAACCCCTTCAATTGGTTAGTGAGGCACAAACCCCTCAATATGGTTAATGAGGTATCAACTACACAATTTGGTTAATAAGGTATCAACTTCTCAATTTGGTTATGATTAATTCAACACTACATAGAGAAATACCATATACATATTTTCCTTCTATCATCATCATAATATCATATACATAATCCTCTTTCATCGTTATGAATAATGTTCATGAAATCAACACATTTCCATCCTTCTTTCATTTTCATAGAGTCATTCATAATATAAGACAAGCATTAGACCTTCAATTCCTCAAGAAATCCTAGTCGGACATTTTTTCAAACACTTAACAGGTGTGTAGTGCTAGTATTAAACTATGCAATTCAAGAGTGAAGTCATGCAATAAAATCCATTCTAAAACCATCAATCAAGACCTTGTAATACTCTCAAGCAATATACATCAAAACCCCTCATCAAAGCCAACACTAGATCCAAGATTTATAGCTCAAAACATGCTAAAACAATCATACTTTCATAAACACCAAATTACTATGCAGTAAATTTCTTAATACACAAAACCCACATGTAAAACTAACTTTAAATCATGCTATTTAAATAAAAGGAGGTTAGGGTATCATGGTTCAAAGGAACCCATGGAAGAAACCCATATACCTCAACTTTGGAGAAGCTCTTTAAGAGGACTTTAATAGAAACTTAAAGCTTGAATGAAATCATTGATGAAATCCTTAAGATTGGTGTTGAGTTTTGAGACTTGAATTTAGGGTGAAATATGAGTCTAAGTGTTTGAGTAAGTATTGGAAAATATTTAGGATGATATGAGGGTGAAATAAGGATAAATATAGGTATTTTCAAGTATGGGAACCCTTAGGCCCAGAAACATAACATTGAGCGATGCGGATTACTCACTGGAATTTTGCATCTCTTCATAAACAAGGTCCACGAAAATGGGCATAAATTCTTCATTCGAACTCCTAATGAGGTGAAACCAAGTGCATTGTAAATATAAATAAAAGAGCTTTAATTTGGTTGGTTGTGGGCCAAACCCAGTTCTTTGTGTGGTACGAGATATGCCCCATTAAATTTGATCCTCCTAAATTGCATTTTTGCCATTTTTGAATTTTGATATGATTGCTCTAAAATTTGGGTTAGACGCATTACCCACTCAATTTATGCCCCCCAAACAAGAATATGAAGTCAGATTTGTGAAATATCAAATAGATTTTGAGATGTATGAAAATTAAAATTTTGGGAATTCCAAGGCACTTTTTTTGGCACTTTTCTTTTAGGTCATTACAATATACATAAGAAGAGCGAAAATGAACAAATCATCCCCAACAAGAATGCAATATTACATTTAGAACACCACTTTCAAAATCTCAACATAAGAGTAAAATCATCATAAACTTGACAACTTAAACATAAATGTATCTAAATGGCATGGGGACTAAAACATAAGACTTAGAATCATAGAATGGACTTGACATGCCATCATAAGCTTGAATAGAATGAAAAACATATGGATATTGCTTCTCCATGCCTGCACGGCTTCCCAAGAGACACATACAAATAGACGACTCTTCCAAAGGGCCTTGAGGAACACCATATCATTATCAATTGATTTCTCCACTCATCCATCCAACACCTCCACCGAGACCTCTTCCAGAGCCCAACTTATCCTCCACCTCACCCACAACTTCACAGAGTTCTATAGAACTAGATTCACCAGTACATCCCATAAACCTAGAAGCATGACAAATCGGATAAAACCATCCCCTACCATAGGCAATTCCCAAACATTGGCAACCTTACCAAACTCCCTCTACACTCTATAAGGACGCACAATCCTTAACTCAATTGTCATCCTTAAATACAACTAATCCACTTGGTACCATAACCACCATCTCCCCCTTTGGGAGATAACCTCCACTCTATCATTCTCTTACCCAAAACTTCCAACTCTAACAAGGCGGAATCAAGGCCTTGCCTAATCTAGACCTCTTAACCCAAGGAGATTTGGAACCATCAAGAATGCTACACCACCATGATCAATTTTCCTCAACCTAAATCCTAATCTAACTAATCGATGGACCCCACTATCTCCTCCTTGCCACCATCAACAACATATGCTAGGCTACTTAGAGCACCCACCACAAAATTAGCCTTGCTGGGGAAACATAACACACACTTATTTCATTATCCTTAAAGAATTCTAACCATCTTTGTGCTACCCACAATGCACACCTATCATATTTAGCAAACAATCTCTCATCCCCCAAGACTTGGAACACTACCCCCAAATGATTCACAAACTCTAAACAAATCAATACCTCATCACTATAGATCACCACAAACATATCAAGGAAGGATTTTAAGACCCTATTCAAGAAACCCACAAACACCACCGGTGCATAAGTCAACCAAATAACTCCATTAATACTAATAATTCTCCCTCCTATTTCAAAAATACACTTAGGCATATCACATACCCTCATCCTTACTTGGTGACAAAACGTATACCAAAGATCAATCTTTGAGAAGTAACTAACTCATTGTAGTTGACCAAATGAATTTACCATCCTCAACTACCATATTACAACCTTATGTGTTCTACACTCATTGAAAACATGCTATGCAAGCAGCCAAACCACCTCAAGACCTATAACATATCAATCTAGGGTCAACCAAGATCACAAGACAAGACTCTATGCAACAAGAACATAGGGCAGCACTTATAGATCTTTTCTATCCACTATAGACACACAACTATTCGGAACACATACATGAATCCTATTAGCACAAAGGAATAACACAAGAAATAGCAACTCCCAAACCCATCAAATCACTCTATTCAAAATGTTAGTCATAACATTGGCCTTACTTAGGGTCAACTGTTTCATAGGAGAAACAGTAGAAGAGAACCTACTCATAAGTTCCGATAATAGTCCGCTAAGCCCAAGAAGCTCCTAATACCCAAGGAAGTCATCGTCTATGCTAATATCTAATATCATTTATTTTACTAAGGTCCACCTTAATACCATCACTCGGAACCATACAACCTATGAAGGCAAACTCTTACAACCAAAATTCCCATTTCTCCTATTTGGTATCCAACCTTCTTCCTTAAACATTATCCTACTACCCTCAAATGACTCATATGAACTACCTTATTAGGGAAACAAACCATCATATCATCACCAAAACCATCATAAACCTAGTAGAGTATGGACTAAAGATCTTATTCATGAGACTTATAGGCATAACCGGTATAATAGTCAATAGACACTAACCCAAATTCAAAATATCAAAAAGGGACATTCAAGGCCTCGTCTACCGCCAACAATAATTCTATAAACAAAACAACCTAGGTTCAACACCTCCAATTCTCACAAGATGATAAATGCAACCCCTTAGAGACCACTTGTACCTTAAGACATGAAATAGACCTACCTCCATTCCTACCATTTGACAACCTCCCACTCAAGGACAAGCTCATTAGGGATTTAGGATCTAGCTCTACGAGTCCTACCACCGATGAAGACATAATATGCATGAAACCATTTTATCCCTATAATGACATCAAAACTTCACTATACAAACTCCAACGAGCCACAAAGGAAGACCTAAACGCAATACAAACTTTGACCAACACCTATAAAGCTTCTAGCAACAATATACCCAACAAAAGGATAGACACCAAAGAACCATACAACAACATGAGTACACAAGAAGCCCCGTTAGCAACCAAAAACAATAGAGAAGAAATAGTGGCACAACGGCCCTAACAATGCATGCACAACAAAGCTAAGAAAATTGAAACTTACCTGTAATAATATCGGGCAGTTTATCCCCTCCTTGATCCACTTGATCAACATGACCACCTCACTCCAAAGGTCGACCGCCCTTACACTTTCCTCAAACATATGGACAATCCAATAGCTTATAACCCAGTTCAAAGCTCAAACATAATAAATAAATTGTCCAATAACACCTCTAAACATAGATACTTAGCAAGGGCCAAGACAAAGAAACCGGGCTCACCCACATGGTTATAAGTATATAATATACGAAAGAGAATCTTACTACATAACATAAGAGAAAAGTTATTACCCCCAGAATGGAGAACTCACCAAAGGCTAACTTGAACAATCTATCTAGCCATAAGAATAATCATTAGGAGCTCCTATTTCTACATGGTAACATCATGTAAGCATAGAGTATGTGTTATATGTTTGAATGTATTAAGTATATAGGATGCAATGCAACAAGAGATAGGCAACATGATCAAAATGCATAACATAGAAAATAGATAGCATAGCAACGATATGGCATGTATGAATGGTGCTTGAAGTAAAACCATGCTTATATTAAACATAGAATATATGTAAAAAGAGTCCATCCTTTAGCTAATGGGCTTACCACCTCCTATAATAGGTGATTGAGATATCAATACCTTAATTTGGTTATTAGCATACACTACCCACCTTTACAGCGATTGAGGTATCAACCGCACAATTTGGTTAATAAGGTATCAACCCCTCAATTTGGTTAATAAGGTATCAACCCCTCAATTTGGTTAATGAGGTATCAATCCCTCAATTTGGTTATTGAGGTATCAACCCCTTAACTTGGTTAATAAGGTGTACACCACTCAATTTGGTTAATGAGGTATCAACCCCTCAATTTGATTATGGTCAATTCAACACTACATAGAGAAGTACCATATATATACTTTCATTGTATGATCATCATAACATCATATACATACTTTTCTTTCATCATCATGCATACATTTCATGAAATCAACACATATGCATCCTTATTTTATAATCATTGAGTCATTCATAACATAAGATAAGCATTAGACCTTTAATTCCTCAAGAAACCCTAGCTGGACATTTTATCAAACACTTGACGTATGTGTAGTGCTAGTGTAAAACCATGCAATTTGAGAGTGAAATTATGCAAGAAAATCCATTGTAAAACTATCAGTCAACACCTTGCAATACACTCAAGCAATATACATCAAAACCCCTCATCAAAGCTAACATTAGATCCAAGATTTATAGCTCAAAACATGCTAAAACAATAATACTTTCATAAACCCCAAATCATTGTACAGTAAATTTCTTAATATACAAAACCCACATGTAAAATCAACTTTAAATCATACAATTTAAGTAAAAGGAGGTTTGAGTATCATGGGTGAAACGAACCCATGAAATAAACCCATATACCTTAGCTTTGGAGAAGCTCTTGAAGAAGACTTTAATGGAGATTGATGCTTGAATGAAATCCTTGATGAAATCTTTATGATTGGTCTTGAGTTTTGGGACTTGAATTTACGGTGAAATATGAGTCCAAGTGTTTGAGTGATTATTGAGAAATGTTTAGGATGATATGAGGGTAAAATAAGGCTAAGTAAAGGTATTTCCAAATATGGGAACTTTAGGATCAAGATTTGAAAGTCGTGGACCGAAATCAACAAGTGGGACCCAAATAACATGCGATGCAGATTACTCATTAGAAATTTGCATCTCTGCACAAATGAGATCTACGAAAATGGGCGTAAGTTCTTCATCCGAACTCCTAAGAGGTGAAACCAAGTGCATTAGAAAGCCAATTCAAAGAGATCTAATTTGGTAGGTTGTGTACCACCCAGTTCTTTGTGTACTAAGAGATATTCCTCTTTAATGTTGACCATCCTAACTCACATTTTTGCAATTTCCAAAATTTGATACGATTGCTCTTAATTTGGGTTAGACCTACCCCCCACTCAATGTTGCCCCCCGAACAAGAATATGAAGTTAGATTTTTGAAATAACAAATGGATTTTGAGATATATGAAAATGAAATTTCTAGGAATTTCAGGGCACTTTTTGGGGGGGTCATTACAGCTTTGTACGGTCTGTATATAGCCCTTCCATATGGATTCCTATGTTGAATTTTTCCAAGTATAGAATTTTTGTATTTGACCTTTGTCAAGTGGAATTTTTCAATGTGTTAGACCACGGGCAAGTATACGGTCCGTATAGTGGATCATGGACTATATACCACCTCTATGAGACCTTGACTTCAACTTTCCTACTTGTTTCATCAATAGTGTTTTCATAATTATTAGCATTTTTGTAATTATGGTTCATCCTAAGGTCTTTTGTGACCTTCTATGCTACATAAACACATTCAAATGACTTATACTTTATTTCTCTCATTCAAATTCATCCATACACATAGAATTACATTGAACTCTCCTTACGAACTCTCTCAAAGGCTTTTGTGAAGACTCAGTTGCGAATAAGAGGATAACTCTTTTCTTCATCAAATTTCTTCTTGAATTTTCTTCATTAGCTAAGGTATGTGGGATTGATTCTTGGTCCCTTTAAACCAAGAAAACTCAAACTTTTTTCACTTGATTTTCATGAATCTTTGCTTACTTTAAATATAGGTTTTGAAGATTCTTGTTATAAAATTCAACTAAAGTGTGGGCTATGCTTTATTGTAGATTTTTAAGTTTATTTAAGCCCTAGTATGTTGAATTACATGAGTATTACGAAGATTTGATTATGAATTGTCCCTTTAAAGTTGATTTAAGCATGGGTAATCTAAATGGTGATTTGAATGTAGATTTTACTTATGAATTTACATGAATTTCATATTAGATTATTGATTTAAGATTAAATGTATATTGCCCATGTTAACGTTATATCATTCATATCATATGCATTCATGTACATTGGATTTTATAAAAATTATGAAGTGGGTTAAACCCTCATGTGATTTATGAAAATGAATTGGTAGGTTAAGCTCACTCATATGGTTATGACATGACAAGTGATCATATAAATGTCTATGATATAGCTCTTTGAGCATTTTAGGTGCTTGCACCATTCCATATATGTAAATAGGTGTACTGGGACAAGGTTAGGGTTAGTAATGCAACACCTCGGGGATGGATCAAATCACACGGTGAAATTTGCCTTGTGGTTGGATCAAAGCTCTAGGTGAACATAACTTACCAATTTTGAATGGTACGTAGTACAAAAGGTTTTGATTATCTGGGTATATTGAGTTAGGAATTCATGAGGAACATAATACCTTATTTACATCTTTCACTAAATTTATAACACTTGCACTTGACTATTTGATATTAGTTTAGGTTTATTTACTACATTTTATCAAAATCCTCTATTGATTTATTAATTCTAATTGTTTCTTAATACTCCAAGACTAGACCTTATTCATCAGGGAATCGCCCCTAATTATTGTTAGGTTCTATATTTGAACAGTAATAGCTCATACCTTGATTCATAGGTGTAGTTTAGGCGTGATCACCTATTATCTCCATAGTGTGAGTCTTACATACCCTCCCCTTGGACTTTTCTTGCTGCTGGATGGTTAAAATTTTCATTTCTTTGCTATCCCAAAGCTTGAGTCAAAATCTTGATCTTCTTAGAATTATTTTCTTGATGTTCATCTATACCTCCACAACCAAGGATGTGTTTACTTATTCTTAGAGGCTTGTTTGGGATTCCTTTGGGTTCCCTATTCATGATGTCACATCTACCCTAGGCTTGAGCTGCGACAACACCTTATGTGTCTTTGTAGAGGCAAGATGTACGTCTCCAGTAGGATGGTTTTAGGTAGGAGATATGACTTTGATTGGGTTGCAATTTGGTACTTGAGGCTATGGGGAAAGTGACACTTATAAGAGTAAAGTTGAAAGTAGCCCAAAGTCGCCAAAAATCCTATTTCAATGATAGGAAGAGAGATTTTTAATTCAATATGGGTGATTGGGTCTATCACAAAGCATCTTATGTGAAAGATAAAATATATTTTGGCAAGAGGAGCAAGTTGATTCCTTGTCATGACCCAGACCAAGGGTCTAGGAACGACATAGCAATTTGGAACTCGAGAGTCCCCAAACAAGCCTCACAACATGCTCATACAAATCATCAGTTTAGAAGTGCTTAATAAGGTAATGACACATAATTCTAATGGATGGAGAAGTGTAACTCACACTATGGATATCATAGGGATAGCGATTTCCATGGATTCACATAGTACATAGCCCATAGGAACTAAGGGGTGGGTAAGTATGACTCACGTTATGGCAGGATAGAATGGGACTTAGGACTTTTCACATTTCCACATCTAATCATGAGAAAATCAACATATCATCAACATTCGATGGATCGCCAAAATCATAATCTCTATAAATAACATAACAAAACACAAATCATTACAAGAGTCTACATGGTCTCCAACAATGCCTCTAAGCCATAGAATAGGATGAGGGCCAAGATATGTTGCGGGCTCACCCTCAAATATAAAACATAAGTGGAAGTAACATAATAGATATATAGATAGTGTCTTTCCCTTGGATGATAGGACTCACCACAACAACTTTCACAATCTGAGCTAACCATTAAGATGTGGATGAAGATAGTCTCCAGCCATAATGTGGTTAGATCATGTAGGCAAAGAGTGTGCATTAGTATTTTTGAATATGATAAGTATGATGGCATGCAATGCACATGAACTCATTAAACCTACATTCAAAGTTAGATGACACACGCACATATATAGAAAGAAGTATATGTACAAAGAAGAGTAATAAATCAATATGATATGAAATCTATGATGCATAAAATTCCATAATACTTCAACATAGTGGGGATGAGACCTCAACTGACATATAAACCATGCAAGCTATTACATGGAATCTTTTTGTCCTCCCCACAGTGAATAAGGTATGATCTAATTGCCCAAGGTAGACTATACTTCTCCTTACGGCTCTCCCATTTTGGAGAAGTAACCTTACCTTACAGGCAATCCTATTTCGAAAAGGATTTTTCATTCATCATAACAAAATTTTAACCATACCTTATAGGCCTTCTATCTCAGCAAAGGTTGTCGTAAACATGAACATATGTTTTGCACATAGTTATGGGACCTGTGTACTAGAATTTGGAGATATTCCCCCTCCCATAAGTCTGCTGGGTGCTAAGTCATCATCCCACAAGAATACATATACATATATATGCTTGACATAAGTCATTTCAAATTGTTTCAATGCAAACTTAGGGTTAAAAGCCAAACATTCTTCATAATCATACATACTTAGGCTATAGAATTAAATCATACTTCAGTTCATTCTTTCATGCATAAGAATTGCTTATTCACATATATACTTAATGGTGTAAACACCCAAAGTCTGCTCAAAGAGCCATATCATAGGCATTATGTGATTACATATTATGTCATACCTAAACTTTCATCAAAATCGTATTCATCAACATAATTGGGTCTTAATCCACTTCATAATCTTCATGAAAACCAATGCTCATGTATACATATATCATGAATCATGAGAGAATAGCATGGGCAATAGAGATTCATACATAAATCAACAATATAATATGAAATCCAAGTAAATCCTTGAAGGAATTCACATTTGAATTATACTTTTGATTAAGGATGGCAATGAGGCTGGTTGAGCTCAACGCACAATTTTTTTAAATCGCCACCTCCCCCTCCGTATGGTGAATTTTTTCATTGCCAACCCGGCCTACATAAATTTTAAGTTCTTTTATTATTTCATTGAATTTAATATGAAAAATTAAAATTTATAGTTTGTTAAAATTTTTTACTAATTAACTATTTTTAGTTGACATTTCAACAATTGATTCTTAATCATCAATTAAAAATTTCAAAATAACATTTTAACAACTAATAATTTACCGGACATATCTAATTTAAATTTAAAAAATAATTATACTATAGTCAATATTTAAATATAAAAAGTTTTTATCTTTGATTTTACTAATAACAAATATTTAATTTTCTTCAAATTCCTATTGGATTTTTTAAAATCGCAACCCGCCCAGCCCACATTAGTTTTAAAATAGCTACTTCAATCCACTCCGCATAACTTTAAACCCGACCCACATAGCTCTATACCTGCCCCAGACCCATGTTGCCATCCCTACTTTAGATTATTCATGATTAAATCAACATATAAAAGGGATATGCAAATTCAAACCTTCATAATATCAATGCAATTCAACATATCAGGGCTTAAATCACTTTCAAAACATCAATTAAGTATAGCCCATATCTCAATTGGATCAAATAAATAATAACTTAAAAGATGCATATTAAAATTAATATTTAAATTCATAAATCAAAGAGTAAAAGAATTTGGAGTCTTTATGGTTTAAAGGGACCATGAATCAATCTCACATACCTTAGAAAACTAAGAAGAATCAAGAGGGAATTGATTAAAGAAGAAGAGCCTTCCTTAAGCTCCAAGCTAAATCTCCAATGGCATACTTGAGAGGAGTTCATACATGAAATAATTTTAATATAATAAGTGTATGAAATGAAATTGAATAAGAATAGAGGAGTATAGGTCTTTTACAGTGGTTTAGGATAGGTTATAATGTCATAAACGACCGTTAGGAACCACCAAAATTATGACAATATCATTAATGAAATGTTCCTCAAAAAGTTTTCAGGGGTCTTGTCAAGGAGACCCACAATTCATGTTGAAATGACCCCAAAATGTATTCAAAAATATGTCTCGAATGTTCCCGAGAATGTGATTTCTTTATATCTCAAAATCAATGCGTGATATCAAAAATTCAACTTCATTTTCTTGTTCAGGGGGTACAAATTAGGGAGAGAAGGGTCTAACCCTGATTTTAGAGGAATCATATCAAAATTCAAAATTCCTAAACATCAAATGCTAGTAAGCAAAGCGCGCCGCTTCTGCGACGCGCGCTGACTCAAGTTTGTGATAGTTTTTTTGTCTCAGTCCAGGAATTTTAATTCTTGGGGCTAAGTGTTTCCAAACGTGTATTAACCTATACATAGCCATATTTCACCCTGATATCATCCTAAATATTCACCAATAATCACTCAAACACATAGCCATATTTTTCACTCCTAAATTCAAGCTTCAAACCCTCATCCGGAATTAAGGATTTCCTTCAAGCTTCATGTCTCCATTTTCAATCTTCATCAGGAGTTTCTTCAAAGCTAAGGTATGTGAGTTTCAACCATTGGATACTTCCAACTATAGTGTCCTAATATCCTTTTTTCTAAATTTGCATGATTTAATGTTGATTTTACAAATGGGCTTACTAGTGTGAACATGTCTATGAACTATGTTAAAGCTATGTAAAGTTATTACTGTTTTACTATGTTGTAAGCTATAAATCTTGGATATGTTGTAAGATTTGGTGAGGGGTTTTGATGTATATTGCTTAGGGGTATCACAAGGTGTTGATTTATGGTTTCGTAATGGATTTTCATACATTATTTCATCTCTTTACTTCATCATTTTATACTACTATTTCACACCTGCCAAGTGTTTGATAAAATATCCGGTTATAGTTTTATGAGGAATTGAAGGTCCAAAGCATGAGATATGATATGATTGATGTTTTGATAAGGAAAAGAGCTTATGCGTATGATATATTATATATAATGTGTTGCATTAGACTACGCTCGATCTAGGGGGACTAAAGAGCCCGAGTAACCTAGTTGAGGGGTTAGTATCTCAAACACCAGGGTGGTAGGTGAGATTGCCACTAACCTAGTTGAGGGATTTGTACCTCAAACACTAGGGTGATGGGTGATATCATAATCAACCTAGTTGAGGGGTTTGTACCTCACACACCAGGGTGATAGGTGCGATCATCATCAACCTACGAAGGGATTTGTACTTTGTAAATCAAGCTTGGTCTCTTCTACACATATGATATCCTATATGAGCATGAGTTACTGAAGTGTGTTTTACTTGTGCATTGTTCATACATGTCATATTGTTATATGATGTCTATTGCCTATTATTACGCACTTTGGCTATGATGCCTCTTTTTTGTTGCATTGCATCCTAAATACTTAGTAGTACATTAAAATGTACTAACGCATACTCTTGCCTACATGATATCACCATGTAGGAACCGATGCTTAAGTTGATCATCCTCCTTCTCCGGGTGGCTAGTTCAGTACTACTCAAGCTAGCTGGTGAGTCCTCCATTCCGGGGACATTTATCTATGTTTCTCTTATTATGTATTGAGACACTCTTCTTTATGTTCTATTTTGACTATAAGGGTAAGCCCAATTGCTTTGTCTTGGGAATCGCTCTTATCTATGTAGTAGAGGTGTTTGTTGGACATACTATATAACTATGATATGAGATTTAACTCTTTCTCTCTTGATTATGATGATTATGCAAGTTTTTACCTTAGTCCCCTTCTCCCTATTCTTACTCTTTATGTCATATCTAGGCCCTAGGCTTAGATCGTGACAAACTTAGTATCAGAGCACTAGGTTGCTAGATCCTCAGAGTCTAACACAATACGTCGATTAGAATCCTATTCATGCTTATGAAGCATGCCATAACTATGAATAGGAGGTAATGAGGCATTTTAGGAAATACTTCCTTTTTTCATGTTCTAAGTCATGCAATAAAGTTGTGGTAAGGTTCTTTCCCTCTAACGATTATTCTATACTATTGTAGATAATGCCTGACATTTGAGGAAGAAAGGCCCAAACTCCCGAGGAGCAAACTACCAATAGTGAGCTAGGGGATACTCTCACAATGCTTGCCCAAGTTGTGGCCAACCAAGTCAATCAAGTGGCCCAAGCCCCTCATGTTACTACCCCAGGAGCTAAGGTAAGGGACTTCATGAGGATGAATCCTTTGGTGCTCTATGGGTCAAAAGTTGATGAAGATCCATAAGAGTTCATTGATGAGGTCCATAAGATTTTAACTATCATAGGTGTTAGGCCGAATGAAAAAATGTAGATGGCGGCATACCAACTCAAAGAGGAATATGGTGTGATCAACAAACGGGGGAGAACAAAAATGGTAATGTTGTGCTTTGGGAGGAATTCATTTTCGTTAATCAATTTTTCCTTCTTGAACTTAGGGAAGCTAAGTTGGTAGAGTTCATAAAGTTGAAGCAAGGTTCCATGAGGGTAAGGAAGGTATGCCCTCAAGTTTAATCAACTTTTAAGGTATGCTCCTCATTTTGTGGCAGATCCTAGATCTAGGATGAATAAATTTGTGATGGGGGTCTTCAACTTGGTGAGTGAAGAATGTCGGTCCGCTTTTCCAATTAGTGATATGGAATTATCTTGATTGATGAAACATGCCGAGTAAATGGAGGAAGAAAAGTTGAGGAAGAGAAGAGGTCATGAGTCCAAGAGGGTTCATTTTGAGGGTAAGTTCCAAAGGGGTGGCTGGCTCCATCAAGGCTAAGGGTCTTCTTATGCTACGAATAGGGAGTTTGCCAATGACTTCCCTAGGCCTCAATGTGTGGGTGGCGTGGCTCCTATTGATGTGTGCCCCAAATATGGAAGGGGGCATAGGGTCCCATGTTTGAAAGGTTCTAATGCATGCTTTGAATGAGGAGCTTAGTCACAAAAAGATGGATTGTCCAAGAAACCATAGCAAAGGCTGGGATACAAATGTAGTTCCATTGGGCAGAGGGGTCATCAAGGTGGTGCCACATGGAACAATCTGTTTTATGCTCTACATTGGAGGCAAGGGGTTGGTGAGGTTCCCGATGATGTTATCTGTATGTTGAAAATCTTTGATTTGATGTATATGCTCTGATTGATCTAAGTGTCATTCTTTACATTGTTACCCGTTTGTTACTAAAAAGTTATACGTTGATTTCAAGTTTTTGCATGAGTCTTGTGAGGTGTCTACTGCTATTAGTACATCTATAATTTCTAGGAAGGTGTATAGAAATTTTTCGGTTTACATCTTACATAAAATATTAACTTATGATCTTGTTGAGTTGGATATGGTTGATTTTATGTCATTCTTTGAATGGATTAGTTGCATGTATACTATGTCTCTATTGATTGTGGAACCCATAGGGTGAAGTTCAAATTCCCACTCCAAACTTAACATCCATAAGAGAAGTCACAAAAGATAAATTTGCACATGGTTCAAGCAAACCATAAGTCAAAATCAAAGAATTTTAACATTCCAGACACTACATTTGGAGTATTATCACTTCCTATTGCGAATGCAAAGCATAGAACTCGTTATGTTTGGGGCACCACCTTGTGGAGCTTTTTACTGGCGTTGATCACCTTGGGAAACTTTGTCATAGCCCAAGCCTAGGGCATAGACATGACATGGCGAATGGGAACCGAAAGGGACCCCAAACTAGCCTCTTAGTATATTATTTATATATCATTGGTCGCGGAAGCAATTGAACAACAATAAGAAAATAGAAATAAGGGTAAAGAGGCTAAGGGAAATCTTTAATAGTGCACATCTTCAAAAGAGCCAAAGATCAAAGCATAATTACATAACTTGTCCAACAATACCTCTAACATAGATTGGGAATAGGCCAAGACAACTTTATGGGATCACTCTCTTGGTATAAAAATTCAACATAATACATAACAAAGTAGGAGTGCAAAGCTAGCATCCCCGAACTTGAGGACTCACCAATAGCTATTCTTCAACATGACCAACTAGCCACGGGGAAGATGATTGTGAGGGGCTCTGATTCCTACATGGTAACATCATGTAGGTATAGAGTATGCATTAGAACATTTGTATGTACTAAGTATGTAGAATGCTATGCAATAAGAGATAGACAATATATTAAAATTGTATAATCATAAGCAAGAGATAGTATTTTAGCAAGATGACATGCATGATCAATGCTTGATATAATATAATACATGTGTAGGAAGAGACAATCATCATAGACCACATATCTAATACTTAGAATCCAAGGCCTAGCACCCCTTGGAAAGTGATTAAGGTATCTACCCCTCAATTGGTAGTGTGGTCCTAACACCCCCGGACAAGGTGGTCAAGGTATATACCCCTCAACATGGTAGCATGCGGTTAGCACCCCCTAACATGGTAGTCAAGGTATATACCCCTCAACATGGTAGCATGGGCTTAGCACCCCCCAACATGGTGGTCAAGGTATATACCTCGTAATATGGTAGTATGGGCCTATCACCACCAATAAGGTGATTAAGGTATATATCCCTCAATTTGTAGTACTGGCCTAACACCACCCGACAAGGTGATTGAGGCCTAGCACCCCCTCAACAAGATGTGGTCACTAGTAACACTGTAGATACTTTTCATGAAATCCATGCATACATATATTTCGTTCATCATCATAAAGCGACTTAACTGATAAGCCATGAAATAGACCTTTAAAAACTCAAAAAACCTTAATCAAACATTTTATCGAACACTTGGCGGCTGTGTAATACTAGTTCAAAATCATGCAATTCAAGAGTAAAATCATATGAGAAAGCTTAGTGTAAATCCACCCACCAACACTTTGTAATACCCTCATGAAAGATACATTAAAATCCTTCATCAAGTATCATGGTAAATCATAGATTCAAAGCTCAAAACATACTTAAACAGTCAACACCCCAATATAGTTCATAGTCAAATTCATAGTGAGAAGTACCCATAGATAAATCAACTTGAAACATATAATTTGCATAAAAAGAAAGGTTAGGAACCATAGTTGAAATGACCCAATGGTTGAAATCCACATACCTCAACTTTGGAGATTCCCTAGATGAAAATTTGAATGAGAACTTGAAGCTTGAATGAATTTTTTAAAATCCGAAAGTGAGTTTAGGATACTTGAATTGTGTGAAATATTTGACTAAATTTTGCAGAGGGTTTTGGGGAATGTCTTGAATGATATGAAGTTGAAAAATGACTAAGTATAGGTATTTTTATGCATAGGAAGGCTTAGTACCAAAGCCTCAAAGCCTTAGGCCAAACTAAAAAAAAATTGGCAACAAAATGTACAGGTCCGCAACCTGGACACGTCGCGCTAGGGGGACAGATCAATTCTGGATAAGAAATTTTTTGGAAAATCAAATTCTGATACAGTTGCTCTATAATCGAGGTCAGACCTATTTTCTACTTAACTTTTCCCCGTGATCACGAATATAAAGTCGGATTTTTGATATCACACACAAATTTTGAGATTTATGAAAATTACTATTATGGGTATTTTCGGAAACTTTTGGGGGCGTTTCAATATCTTCCCCCTAGGAATGTTCATTCCCGAATGTCGAAGAAGCATACATAAGAAGAGTAATCATGGAAAGATCAACCCCAACAAGAATTCACTAATGCATTTAACACTACTTTCAAAAATCTGAACATAAGTGTCAAAATATCATGAACTTATAAATATAAACACTAATGCATGCAAATGACATAAGCGATGATACATAAGACCTGAAATCACATAGGGGACTTTAATCAGTACTTAGGCTTGAGAAGAATAGAAGAGATAGGGATATCGCTTTTGCATGTCTGCCTCGGTGTCCCATGTGGCACTTTCAACTTGTTAGTTCCTCAAAAGGATCTTGATGGAAGCAACATCCTTGTTCCTCAACCTCTTCACTCATCTATCTAAAATTTCTACTGAGACCTCTTCATAAGTCAAATTGTCTTCAACAACACCCACAACATCAAGAGGTACAATAGCACTTGGGTTACCCACAGACTTCCTCAACATAGACACATGGAAGACCAGCTGAACAATATTCATATCATTGGTCAACTCCAACTCATAGTCCACCTTACCAATCATCCTCAACACTCTATAAGGACCCATAAATATTGGACTTAATTTACCCTTCTTACCAAACTAAACCAGACCCTTCATGGTTGAGACCTTCAAATTGACCCAATCACCAACCTTAAATTCAAGGTCCCTTCTCCTCACATCAGCATAGGACTTTTGTCTACTTTGGGCTATTTTCAATCTTTCCCTTATCAACCTCACCTTCTCCATGGCCTCTATAACTAAATTTGGACCTAACAAAGCCATCTTCCCCACCTCAAACCATCTAACTAGGGATCTAAAGTGTATACCAGAGAGTCTCAAAATGAGTCATACCAATGCTTGAATGATAACTATTGTTATAAGTAAACTCAATGACTAGAAGGTGATCATTCCAACTACCCTTAACTCCAAAATACAAGCTCTAAGCATATCTTGAAGAGTTTGGATAGTTCCTTTGGCTTGGCTATCTGTTTGAGGGTGAAAGGTTGTACTAAGCTTTACCTTGGTACCAAGACCTCTTCGGAAGAACCTCCAAAACTGAGATGTGAATTAAGCACCACGATCCGAAATGATAGACAAAGGCACCCCATGCAATCTAACCAATTCATAAATGTACAACCCAGCATAATATTAAGCAGTATATGTAGTTTTAATCAGAAGGAAATAAGCTGACTTTATCATTCTGTCAATCACAACCCAAATGGAGTCAAAATGCTTTATAGTCTTAGGCAACCAAACAATAAAATCCATGTAAATTTTCTCCCACTTCCAAGTAGGAATCTCTATATCTTGGGCTAGGCCACAAAGCCTTTGACGTTCAGCTTTGACTTGTTGGCAATTATGGCAACTGGATATAGTCTTAGCATTGTCTCTCTTCATACCACCCCACCAAAACACTTCCCTCAAATCTCTATACATGCTGGTAGAACTAAGGTGAATAGAGTAGGAAGAATTATGATCCTCCTCTAAAATCTTCTTTCTCAAGTTAACAATACAAGGCACACACAACCTACCTTGGTATGTAAGGGCACCATCTCTCCCTTGGGAGAAAACCTTCACCTTGTCATCTCTCACCAAGGCCTTCAATTCTAACAAGGAAGGGTCAATATCTTGCTTTGCCTTCACCTCCTCTATCAATGAAGATTTTGAGCCATCAAAAACCACAATATCACCATTATCAACCTCCTCCAAGCTAACTCATAATTTAGCCAACCAATGAACATCCCTAGCTACTTCTTTGCAACCATCGTCAACATGTGCTAGGCTACCCATAGACACCTTACTCAAAGTGTCAACCACAATATTAGCCTTACTTTGTGATAATGCACACTCATATCATATTCCTTAAGAAGCTCTTACCACCTTCATTGTCTCAAGTTGAGATATTTTGGGGTGAACATATATTGGAGACTCTTATGATCAGTAAACACATCAACATGCACCCCATACAAGTAATGATGCCAAATTTTCAAAGCAAATACCATGGCTGCCAATTTAAGATCATGAGTAGGATAATTCTTTTCCTAGCCCTTAAGTTTTCTAGAAGGATAAGTTATCACCTTATCATTTTGCATCAAAACACAACCCAAACCAATTCGCAGGCGTCATATTACACAACAAACCCTTTCAACCATTTGGGTAGAGACAAGTTCACTCATCAGTCCAAGAAAACTTTTCATTCTTTTGGGTCAACTTAGTCATGGGAGAAGCAATAGAAGGGAACCCACTCATAAACCTCTGATAATAACCCCCTAAGCTTATGAAATTCCTAATAACCAATGAAGACAAAGGTCTAGTCAAATTTCTAATCACTTTTGTCATTTTAGGATCCACCTTAATACAATCGCCTGACACCACATGACCTTGAAAGGCAACATCATTCAACCAAAATTCACATTTCTCGTACTTGGCATACAATTTTTCCTCCCTCAAGATTAGAAACACCACCCTCAAGTGATCCACATTCTCTTCCTCACTATAGGAATAGATCAAGATATCATCAATAAGTACCACCACAAACAAATCAAGGTAAGATTTAGAGACCCTATTCATAAGATCCATGAAGATAGTCGATGCCTTAGTCAAACCGAATGACATAACACAAACTCATATTGCTCAAAGCTAGTCTGAAAAGTCATCTTAGGAATGTAACACTCCCTAACTTCCAATTGGTGATACCCGGACCGAAGATCAATCCTAGAGAAGTGACTAGCCCCTTGAAGTTTGTCTAAAAGATCATCAACCCTTGGTAGAGGGTACTTATTCTTGATGATAACTCTTCACGATGACTCTATTAAGTTGTCGGCAGTCAATATACATTCTAAGAGAACCATCCTTCTTCTTCACAAACAATATCGATGCACCCCAAGTGATTCTCTAGGCCTAATAAAACCCTTCTCTAACAAATACCTCAATTGATCTTTCAACTCTTACAACTCTGCTGAGGCCATACGATAAGGGGGAATAGAAATGGGTTGCATATCGGGAAGGAGGTCTATACAAAAATCTATTTCTCATTCAGGAGGAACATCGGGAAGCTCCTAGGAAAGACATCAAGGATTTTATTTACAACTGGAACGGACTCTATAGGAAGGACTTTGGACTCCATATCCCTAACCATCACAAGATGATAGAGACACCCCTTAGATATCAAATTTTAGGCATTAATACAAGAGATAAACCTATCCTTGACTACCACATCATAACTATCCCATTCAAGAATGGGTTCATTAGGGAATTGGAAATTGACCCTACGTGTTTTATAATCAATAGAGACTTAATATGCATGCAACCAGTCCATCCCAAGAATGACATCAAAATCCACCATATCCAACTCAACAAAATCACAAGCAAATATTTTATACGAGATAAGAATGAGACAATTTATATAGACCATTTCAGCAACAAAGGATGCACCAACAGGAGTAGACACCTCATATGGCCCATACAGCAATTCTGGTTCAACATGAAACTTTATAGCAATAAAAGAAAGAGTTGCACCCTGGTCTATCAATGCATACACATTAAAAGCAAAGACTTTTAACATACTGGTGATGACATTGGGCACCTCATCTACCCCTTGTCTCCCTTGGAGAGCATAAAACTGATTTTGCCTTTGAGCATAACCTTCTTGGCCTCCTCTTTCCCTAGGAACCGCATTTACACCTTCTAGACGAACATCTTTACCATTGTTTTGATTATGAGGATAATCAACCTTCTCATGACCCATTTTTCCAGAACTATAGCAAGCATTGGTATTCCTCAAACATAGGCCATCATGGCCTCTACCACATCTTGGGCACATCATATTAGGCATCACACCACCACCACCTTGAACCCTTGGGTTGTCATTAGTGAATCTTCTAGTATGGGCATTGGAAGACCCTTGACCTTGATAAAATTGGCTACCCTTGGACCTTGGAACCTATCTTCAAAATGGGCCTCTCGACCTCATTACCCCTCCTCTTCCTCAACTTTTCCCCTTCCAATTGCATGTTATAAGTCATGAGGCGGTAAAGGTCCATCTCACCAATCAACATAGTGGCACGACACTCCTCATTCACCAAATCAGATACACCCATCACAAACCTGTTTATTCTAGACCTTGGCTCTGCCACTAATTGTTGAGCATATCTAAAGAATTGGCTGAACTTGACGGCATACTCTCTCACACTCATGGATCCTTGCTTAAAATTCACGAACTCATCATTTTGGCCTCTTTTAGCTCAAGAGAAAAGAATTAGTTGAGAAAAGCCACCTTAAACTCCTCCTAGAGGACCACATTGTTGTTCCCCTTCTCCTCTTTCCATTGAGGGAACCATATTTGGGACACCCCTTTGAGTTGTAACCCACCAACTCTGCCTTCTCATCAATTATAATACCAATGATAGACAATACTTTGTATATCTCATCAATGAATTCTTGAGGATCTTCATCCACTTTATACCTATGGAACTCTAACGGGTTCATTCTCATGAAATTCCTTACCTTAGATGCCGGAGTAGGAGCATTAGGGGCTTAGGCCTGTTAGTTGATTTAATTAATCATAGCTTGAGCTAGCATTGCAATAGCATCCCAGAACTATTCATGAGTGTGTTGTTCTTCGGGTGTACAAGCTATTCTTGCTCTTGGGATAGGCATGATCTAAAGTAGTAAAGGGCATTCATTAGGGCAAAAGCTTACCTTAAATTCTATAGCATGAGATAGATCAAGAAGAAGGTAAACATTTCCTAAAATGCCTTATAACCACTTACTCATAGTTATGGTGCACTTCATAACAATGAATATGACTCTAATCGATGCGGTGTGTTGTTTGTCGAGGACCATTAACAGCCAATTATTCTATTATCAAGTTTGTCATGACCCAAGTCTAGGGCCTAGACATGACATGGCGAATGGGAACCTTAAGGGACCACAAATAAGCCTCATGGCATATCATTCGCATATCCTTGGTCGCGAAAGCAATTGAATAATAATAAGAGAATAGAAATAAGGGTCTAAGGGAAATCTTATATAGAACAGATCATCAAAAAAGTCAAAGCTCATAAAATAATTACATAACTTGTCCAACAATACCTCTAACATAGAGGCTAAAGCCAAGACAACTTACCGGGCTCACCCTTTTAGTATCAAAGTTCATCATAAGAGATAACAAAAGTAGGAGCACAATTCTAGTATCCCTGAACTTGAGGAAACAGCAACAACTATTCTTCAAGATGACCAACTAGCCATGGAGAGTATGATCGTGAGGGGCTCTAGTTCATACATTATGACATCATTTAGGAATAAATTATGCATAAGTATGTTTGAATATACTAAGTATGTAGGATGCAATGAAACAATAGATAGATAACATATTCGAAATACACAATCATAAGCAAGAGATAGTGTATTGGCAATATGGCATGGATGATCAATGCTTGAGCAAAACAAGATCAGATAGAAATTAATACATGCGTAGAAAGAGACAATCATAATAGACCAAGCATATAATACTTGGAATCCAAGGCCTAGCACCCCCTTGGAAGGTTATTAAGGTATCTACCCCTCAAATGGTAGTACGGGCATAGCACCCCCCAATAAGGTGGTCAAGGAATATACCCCTCAACATGGTAGTACTGTCCTATCACCCCCAATAAGGTGATTGAGATATATACCCCTGAGTTGGTAGTACGGGCCTAGCACCTCCCCGACAAGGTGATTGAGCCCTAGACACCCTCAACAAGGTGTGGTCACTTGCAAAACTATAGATACTTTTCAAGAAATCAGCATATACATACATTCCTTTTAGCATCATAAAACCATTTAACTCATAAGCCATAAAATAGACCTTTAATAACTCAAAAATGCTTAACCAAACATTTTATCAAACACTTGGCGGGTGTGTACTGCTAGTCCAAAATTATCAAATTCTAGAGTAAAATCATGTGAGAAAACATAGTGTAAATTCACCCACTAACACTTGGTAATACCCTCATGCAATATACATTAAAACTCTTCATCAAATCTCATGGTAAATCATAGATTCATAGCTCAAAACATGCTTAAATAGTCAATATTTCATAAACATCAACATAGTTCTGAGTCAAATTCATAGTAAGAAGTACCCATAGATAAATCAACTTGAAAACATGTAATTTTCATAAAAAAGAAGGTTGGATACTATGGGTGAAAGAACCAAATAGTTGAAACCCACATATCTCAACTTCTGAGATTCCCTTAATGAAGATTTAAATGAGAACTTGAAGCTTGAATGAATTCCTTAAGATGAGTTTGGGAATCTTTAATTGGGTGAAATATTTGGCTAAGTGTTTGAGAGGGTTTTGGGGAATGTCTTGAACCTTACAGGGTTGAAAAAGGACTAAGTAAAGTTATTTTTATGTACAGGAAGGCTTATGCCCAAGTCCTCAAAGCCTTAGGCTGAACTAAAAAAATTGGCAACAAAATGTATAAGCCCGCGCCCTGGCCGAATTACGCCTAGGGCATGGATCGATTCTGGATAACAATTTTTTTTGGAAAATCAAATTTTGATATTGTTTCTCTACAATTGGGGTTAGACCTATTCCCACTCAATTTTACCCCCTGTTCACGAATATGAAGTCAGATTTTTGATATCAGACACAAATTTTGAGATATATAAAAATTATGATTATGGGCATTTCTGAGGCACATTTTTTGACACCTTTTGGGGCATTCAAAACTTGATCCTAAACTTTATTGGTGGCTTTAGGACAATCAACTACCTTGTAGCCCCTATTACCATACCCAAAACAAGCACCTAAACTCCTAAAGGATGCCCTCGAGTGATTCTTCCAACATATAGTACACTGAGGGGGCATCGGCCAACCTCCAACCTATGCCTTAGGGGGAGACGCTTTAGAATTGGCAACCTTTGCATTCAAACCCTGCCTTATTTGAAGCAATCATATCCAGCACCACTCCTAAATTTAGAGAAACCACCATTATAACAGGCTCTCTTGAAATCATTCACCCTCTTCTCCTTGAGCTTTTCCCCTTCAATTTATTTAGCATAATTCATGAGCCCAGAGATGTCTATATCTCAAACAAGCATAGCCATATGACATTCTTTCATAACCAAATTAGAGATACCAAATATTAACTTATGCATTCTTACATAGGGGTTAGCCACTAGCATAGGAGCATACTTTGAGAGCTTACTGAATTTGAGGGCATATTTCCTCACACTCATACCACCCTATTTGAGGTTGATAAATTATGTCATTTTGGCTTCTATAATCACAAGAGGAAAGAAATGGCCTAGAAATGCAAACTTAAACCTTCCCAACTAACACCATCTTCACCAATCCTCTCCATTAACCATTAGGCATACCACACTTTAGCCACATCCTTCAACGGATAGGTAGAAAGTTCAAATTCTCTTCTGAAGTCACCCCTATGGTAGTCAACACCTTAGAGAGTTCATATATGAAGTCTTGGGCATCCTCATAAGCTTTTGACCCATAAAGTTTCAAAGGATTAATTCAGGTGAAATCTTACTCTAGCAGCCAGAGTAAGAGCATGAAGAGGAGGATTAGCCTACCTAGCCTGATTGGTCACCATATTGGTAAGCATGACAAAGACAATCGAAATTCATATTGAGTAACTGGCTCTCTTATAAGCTCTTGGGGAACTTGGTCCTCATTAACTAAGGCCTACCTTGGTAGAGGGGCTATTCATAAAGGTATCTTTTGTAAGGTATCAAGGACATTGTCAGAGTTAGGAAGTCATAAGACATAGTTCATAGCACAATATAATACATGAAGAAATGAGACAATTCCTAAAAACCCATCATAGCCTCCCACTCATAGGTATGGTGTACTTCATACACATGAATAGGACTCTACTCGACACAACATATTAGACTCCATAGATTATTTATAAACCTAGTGCTTTGATACCAAACTTATGATGACATGGACCTAAGGTACGAGAGTGACAAGGTGAAAGAGACCAGAGAGTCCCCAAACAAGACTCATAGCATCTAAATACAAATCATCGGTTCAGAAGCACTTAATAAGGTAACAACACATAATTATGTGGGATGGTGAAGTATGACTTACGCTATGGTGATGTCATATGGATAGAGATTTGCATGGATTCATATACCACATACCATATAGCACATAGGAACTAAGGAGCTGGTAAGTATGACTCTCGCTACGGGATATAATGGGACTTAGGACTTTCCACATTTCCATATCTCAGCATGAGGAAACCATCAACATTTAATAGATAGAAAAGTCATAATATCCATAAACAAATAACATGACAAAATACAAATCCATACAAGAGTCTACATATTGTCTAATAATGCCTCTAAGCCATAGAATAGGACAAGGACTAAGACATATCCCACGCTCACCCTAAAATATAAAACATAAGGGGAAGCAACATAATAGGTAAATAGATGGTAACTTTTCCTTGGATGATAGGGCTAACCACAATAACTTTCACAATCTGAGTTAACCGTCAAGAGGTAGATGAAGATAGTCTTTGGTTTTTACATAGTTAGATCATGTAGTCAACGAGTATATGTTAATACGCTTGAATGTACTAAGTATGCAGGCCTGCAATGCACATGAACGTATTAAACCTGCATTAAATTTTAGATGTTATGGTCATATATATAGAAAGAAGTATATACTCAGGGAAGATTAATATATCAATATGCCATGAAATCCATGATACATGAAATTCCATACTACTTCAATATAATGGGGATGACACCACAACTGACATCTAGACCATGCAAGTTATTACGTGGAATTAGGGTGTCCTCTCTACACAAAATTAGACATGATCTACTTGCCCAAGGTAGTACATATTTCAGCTTATGGGCCTCCTATGTTGGAGAAGTAACATTACCTTACAAGCAATCCCATTTCAAAAAAGATTTTTCATTCATCATAACAAAATTGTAACCATACCTTACGATCCTCCTATTTAGGTAAAAGTTACCATAAACATGAACCTATGTTTGGCACATAGTTATGGGATTTGGGTACTAGACCATTGGAGATAGCCCCCTCTCACAAGTTCGCTCGATGCTAAGTCATCATCCCGCAAGAACACACACATATATATATACATGCTTTCAAAAGTGGTATAAGTCCTTGCAAATCATTTCAATGCATACTTAGGCTTAAAAGTCCAACATTCTTCATAATCGTACATAGTTGGGTTAAAGAGCCAAATCAAACTATAGTTAATACTTTCATGCATAGGAATAACCCATTCATATATATACATAATGGTGTAAACACCTAATGTTTTCTCAAATAGCCATATCATAGAAATTATGTGATCATATGTCATGTCATACCCAAACTTTTATCAAAATCATATTCATCAGCATAATTGGGTCTTAACATACTTCATAATCTTCATGAAAACCAATTCTCATGTATAGATATGCCATGAATGATAAGAGAATAGCTTGGGAAATATAGATTCATACTTAAATCAACAATATAACATGAAATCCAAGTAAATTAATGAATAAAATTCACATTTAAATCATAATTTAGATTACCTATGCTCAAATCAACATTTAATAGCGACATGCATATTCAAACCTTTGTACCATTAATGCAATTCAACATATTAGGGCTTAAGTCACTTTAAAAATATCAATTAAACATAGCCCATATATCAATTGAATCAAATAAATAATAATTTAAAAGAATCATATTCAAAGTAAGCTTGAAACTCATAAATCAAAGAGTAAAAGAGTTTGGGGACTTCATGGTTGAAAGAGACGATGAATCAATCCCATATACCTTAGATACATAAGAAGAATCAAGAGGTAATTGATTGAAGAAGAAGCCCCTTCCTTGAGCTCCAGGCTAAATCCCCAATGGCACACTTGAGAGGAGTTCTTAGAAGAAAGAATTTGAATATTCTAAGTGTATAGAATCAATTTGAATAAGAATGGAGGAGTATAGGCTTTTTTAGGGGTTTATGATAGGTTAGAAAGTTATAAAGGACCACTAGGAATCACCAAAATTATGAGAAAGTCATTAATGAAATGAATTTCAAGAAGTTACCATAAGTCCCGTCAAGAAGGCACACGAGTCATATGAAGCCACATAGACTGTATGGTTGCTTGTGAGACAACACTCAAAAACTTTTAGATGATAGTCAGCAAAATTTCTTTAGGCCAAGGATGTTTCCACTGAATGACTCACAGACCGTGTGAAACTTCATAAGTCATACAAGCGTCCATATGAAGATATCAAATTTCGAGATAGTAATTCTATACATAAAAGATTCTTGACCAAAACCCTTGTGGGACCCCACACAAGCTATGTGGTGGTACACAACTCGTATAGGGGTTCGAGTATGAGGTACCTTAGCGAAAAAGTGGCTTTCAAGCCCAATACTCCTACCATAAGCCGCTACACAACCAGTAGTGAGCCTCACGAGTTGTGAAGGGCTCCGTGGAAGGTCACTTAGTCTTAAACTCCACCATAATATCAAACACAAGACATACAAGACCAACGGCCACCATAAAGCACCCTCCCACAACTCGTGGACTGCTCCATGACTCCTAGACTGCTCTACAACTCGTGGAGGTGCCCATATGGTGACACCTTGGTCAAAATCTTTTGAGAACAAAATTTCAATGCATTTTTAAGGCCTTATAAGGTCCAGGTCCTTAAAGTACTAGACGTGTAGGACGTTATAAGTTTTGGAAAGGATTGGTAAGGTGGCTTGTAAGTTGGAATTAGCTATGGTTCATCTGGTATTCCATGTGTCAATGTTGAGAAAATATTTTGTTAATCCAAATATTATTTTACCCTCGAATGAGATGAATATTGAGGAAAATTTGGAAAATGAAAAGTTTCAGTTATGTTTTTGGACCAAAAGGTTAAAATGTTAGATATAAGAAAGTTTCTTCTAGCAAGATCTTGTGGAGAAATCAACAAGTTGAAAGTGCAATATAGTGAAAGAGTTGGACATGATGAAATAATATCCTTAGCTCTTTCTTTCTATTCAAACCTAAGGTACTTAGTAACTCATGCTTAATCTCTTCAAGCACCTGAGTGTCAACATCTCTATGTCACATTATATGTATGCAAACTCATGAAAATGATTTCTAAAGATGTTGGATTATTCCATTCATAAAGAGTTGTTAGTTACATACTGCACTCTACTCAAGTTAACCTTGACCCCATTGATGGGGAAGCTATTGTAACACCTCTCAAAATACCTTTGAATGATCTTATAGAAGATGTCTTGCATAATGTATCATATATATTCCTTTTTCCAAATCCAAGGATAGATTGTTAATCGAGGGTAAAGTTGTGTGGGAAAATGGTTACTTTCAATTTTTATACCAACCGTATTGTAAAATAATTTTTTGTAAAACTTTGGACTTCCAAAAGGGTCGGCGACCTCTTTGCATCACGTATAGGGTTCATTTCAGTACAAAAGTAGTCTAGGGTAAAAATGAGAGAAATTTGAATTTGAAAAAAAAAGAACTGTAGAAAAATGACTACGCTTCTCAAACTTGCTTCATGATAGTTCAAATTTTTCCTTAAAATTCTTGAACTAACAAAGTCGTAGACTTTTCCCTAAGCTTGTTTGTTTTAGGAGATTTTTTGCACTAAAATGCATTCCTTTGGCTTTAACCCCCAAATTAACCCCATTCTTTCATAATTCACATATTACAATAATTCGCTCTCTAAAACTACTCTCAATCATTCAAGCAAAAACTCCTGTAAAGATCAAGTCAAGCAAAATTCTCTATTTTTCTTTAAGTTTTCCAAGGCAATAACTTGACGTATGTGTGTTTTCATCCATGGGATTCTTTCTTCTATGGATCTCCATTCTAAATTCTCAATTTTCATCTTGATTAAATTATATAAATTTTATGTGTCTTCTTCTACTTCTACCCAACTTCTTCAATTATGATCTAGATTATTACTATTGATCTATCCTAATATAAATTCATTTTAATTACATAAAATTAATAATAATTCCTTGAATTCTCTCGAAATTCTATTTAAGGATCGTGACTCCATAATAAGTCTTGTTCAATTCTCATCAAACTGCATGAATTACTCTTTAGTTATGATCTATTTTATCAATATTATTATCAAATTGCATGATTTTACTTGATTGTAGTTTAATTGACTATGAACCTATGCTATGCCCTAATTTCATATGATTAAGTTATGATTTCAGAAATATGATTTTAAGTATGAAACTATGGTTTTATGATAATAATATGGTAATAGAGTGACTTAGGACCCTAATGCTAATGAAATGATGATAAGATGGGGAATATACCCACACTATATGCAAAGTTACATAGATTAATTGTTCCTATGATATGATAAGGTCATGATGTCTATTTAAAAAGCCATGAAAATATGACTTTGATAAAGTATAAATTATTATGAAAGCTATATATATTCATGATTATGCATTATATGGATTTGACTTAACACAGAATGAGCTTGGGAAGGGGGGACTATCTCCAAGGGTCCTCATATAAATCCTCAAGTCTCACAACTACAAACCACCATAGGATGATGTTGATGTTTATATGCCTATAAGATTTTCTAATAGATCCATATAGCTTAATAATAGACACTCACAATGCTATGACAGAGCTAAAAGGTGGGGTTATATGATGGGTTCTCACCATACTAGGATAAAGACAATAGGGTGAGGTTCGGTTCAGGTCTACCTTGGCAAAGTAAAGTCCTCTTTTGCTCGGTGTAGAGCGAACATCGGGATTCCATGTAATATTCCATGGTCTTATACCCACATTGGTATATCTATTAGGCAACAAAATATTTTATGATGCTTGTTCATATGATTTCAAAGGTGCATTGATTAATGCATATCTTTTTCTTAGTCTATTGCTATCGATATTCATATTTCTATTATGTACGATGTTTATTGATTCATTGTAGGCTTACATTCTTAGTATATTTCAATGTACTAACACATAGTCTTAGTTATATGATATTACTATGTAGGGATGGATGATGATTCTATTATTCACTATTGTGGCTAGCTTTTGGTTTTTTTTGAAGATTAGTGAATTCTCATGCTTCAGTGATAAGTCCTTATGTTTCTTGCTTACATGATGTTTCTAAGATTTTTGTACTTTCTAATCTTGAGGTTGATCTACTGAAGTTATGTCATAGTCCCCGGAAAGATCAAGTATATAGAGGCATGTATTGGACTAAAACTATTGTAATTTAGTCAAAAGGAAAACATTTGTCTCTTATGATGCTATATCCTGCCTGCTTACTCTTATATATGCTTATTTACCTTATGCGTGCTTATGATATAAACAAGAGGCTGGATGGAATTTCTTTAGGTGTGACGTTCATCGAGTCACAGCTAGGTCCAAGGTTTGAGTCGTGGAACAAAATTTGGTTATGCCCAAATTATCCCTCCCAATCGACGTATAAGCAGTCATTGTCCAATGTAGAACCTAACTTTGGTTAGGATTAATCCCATGAGGAATAAGGTTTAGACTTAAATTAGTCAAGGTGAATTTAAGTTATTAATCATCTTTTTTCAATGGGGTATTTATAATTGAGTGAAATAATAGATAAAATATGTTATAATGTCAAACTGTATGCAAGTATTATAAAACCAATGAGAGAATGGAACTAAGGTATTATGCTCCACATAAATTCATAATCCAATATAACCTTATAATTGTAACATTTTCTGGTGTGTAACATGAATAACCTGTAAGCTATATTTACCTAAGTCTTTGGGGAAAAAAGTAGATGAATTTCACCACACAACTTGAGTCGTATACGAGTGTATGCACTACTAAGCCTTACCATGGTTCTTGAATTAGCTATCCCTTTGGTCGTTCAAGCTAATTAGATGAGTGTAATAATATCAAAGCTCTGTTATTTATTCCTTTTCCCATTTATTACCCCCATGGTTCAGCAAGTAAGAATAAGGCTAGTACGAACATAGGCCTCTATTAAAAAGCAATCAAAGCAAAGCGATAAATAATACATACGTGTATATTTCCAAGAATTATAAATTATTTGATTTTACTTTGTTAATTTGACATAGTTCCTATTGATTTTGCCCAAACTACACCTTCTTTTAAAGGTATAAGCGGTCATTGTAAAAATATATAACCTAAACAAGGTTAGGGTCAAAACCAAAGAGAATAAGGTCTAGACCTTGAATAATTATGAGCAAGTCGAATGAATTAACCTACTTATCTCCCAAAAGGGGGTTCGTAATTGTAAAAAATAAACTTAAACTAGAAACAAGGGTTGTTAAATTAGAGAGAAAAATAACTAGGGGATTATTTTCCTCATGAATTGCTAACTTAGTATCACCAGATAATTGTAATCTTTTCTAGGGTGTATCATGTAGATCGGTATGTTAAGTTTAGCAAACCCTTTGATCCAGGCAATAGCAAATTTTAATATGTTATTTAACTTGTTCCTATAGTGTGACATTACTTACCATTACCTTTTTTTCCAGTACAACCTCCCCTTGATCCAGTTTGATTGATTAGATGAGAGGGATCACATCGAATCCTATTAATTAATCGCTTTTTCTATTCATTACTACCTTGATCCTGTTAGTATGAATTAGGTGGGTTCTTGGCCCCCGTAAAGAAACATTCATAACAAAGAGAATCAATTAATAAATGCATACAAACTTTTCAACAATTACAAATTATTAAATTTTACATTGTTAGTTCTTCATAGTTCCCACAAGCTTAATTGTGGATTTAGCTGTGCATACTCACTGTAGATGAAAGAATCATGGTATAGAAAAGTATAATTGAACAATTACAATGATAAACTTCAGAACAATTAATCTAAAATTCTCCAAAAGAAATCAAAATGAAATGTTTTTAGTACAAATCACAAAATATGAAGTCACAAAAGTGTTTCTCAGTTCTCTCGTGCATCTCTCTATCTAAAATACCTAAAAACTATTTATAATAATTAAAATACAAATCCAAAATAAAATAGGAAAACTAGATTTTACAGCTTCTACGGTCAGGGTTATGGGCCATATAAGTGAAACGACCCCAAAAAGTGCCCGAAAATGTGCCTTCAAAGTGCCCAAAATTCTAATTTCCATATACATCAAAATTCCTTCATGATATCAAAAATCAGACTTCATATTCTTGATCAGGGGGTCAAATAGAGTTGAGAATATGTCGTACCCTGATTTAAGAGAAACCATATCAAAATTTCAAAATCGTAAAATGCGATTTCTAGAGAGGTTTTCCCGCCCCTAGAGAGATGCGCCAACAGTGCGCCACAATGTTTTTTGTACACTATTTTTCTACTTTGGTCCAAGACTTTTTAGTCTTTGGCTTAAGTATTCCCAAATGATAAAATACCTATAGTTAGCCATATTTCACTCTCATATCACTCAAAACATTCTCCAATACTCATTCAAACAAATCCAAATATTTTACTCCTAAATTCAACTCTCAAAACTCATCTGGATCTCAAGGTTCTAATTCAATCTTCAAGTCTGCATCTCCTATTTACATCAAGCTATTCTCCAAAGATAAGGTATGTGGGTTTCTTTTATGGGTTCCTTTCACCCATGATGCCAAAGCTTCCTTTTACCTAAAATTGTATGATTTCAAGATGTTTTACTCATGCATCTTATTATGAATCACTGCACATTATGTTGGGGTTTATGAAATAATGAATATTTTAGCATGTTTTATGCTATTAATCTAAGATCTAATGTGATATTTAATAAAGCGTTTTGATATATATTGCTTTGGGATGGTATCTATTGATAGTTTTACAATAAATTTTCTAGCATGATTCTACTCTTTAGTTGCATGGTTTTACACTAGCATTACATACCCACCAAGTGTTTGATAAAATGTATGATTATGGTTTCATGAGGAATTGAAGGTCCAATGCATGTCTTATGAGCTGAATGACTATATGATGATGAAAGGAACGTATGTATAAGATGATGAAAGGAATGTGTATATGTATGATATTATCTTTATTGTTATGCAATGACCAAGCCTCACTTGGGAGGTTGTAGGCCTGAGTAACCTTATTGATGGATTTGTACCTCGATTGCCTTGCTTAGGGGATAGAAGGCCTGTGCAACCCTATTGGTGGTTTGTACCTTGATAACCTTGTTGTGGGCTTTGTACCTCATGCGCCTCTCCAAAGAGATGGTGGGCCTTGGATTTCGCTAATAAGTGGTCATTCCTTACACTGTATTATGTTCTATATAAGCATCATTTTTGCTTCAAGCATCATTCATACATGCCATATTACTATAAGCTTTTCATTGCCTATGTTATGCATTTTGTTTATAGTGCTTATCACTTGTTGCATTGCATTCTACATACTTAGTACGTTCAAATTTACTAATGCATGCTCTATGCCTATATGATGTCACCATGAGGGAACCAAAGCCCCATTTGAGCATCCTCCTCCACGTGGCTAGTATGATTTCAACCGAGCTTGTTGGTGATTCCTCCATCCCGGGGATGATGTTTATGATCTTATGCTATGTTCTAAGACTATCTTTCTTTTATGTATGCATTGACTATGAGGGTGATCTCAGTTGCTTGTCTTGGACGCCAAACTTATCCATGTAGTAGAGGTATTGTTAGATATGATATGTATATATGCTATGAGCCTTGACTCTCTTGCTTCTTGATGTTTATGTAATGAAGGTTCTCTCTTAGCCACAATTATCCCTGTTTATTTTCTATTATTGTTGATTGCTTGCTTTCGTGACCAAGGATGTGTAATGATATGTTAGGAGGCTTTCTTGGGGACACTTCGGGTTTCCATATGCCATATCACGTCTAGGCCCTAAGTTTGGGTCGTGACAAACATGGTATCAGAGTACTAGGTTGTTAGATCCCTGGGTTTTTGCATGTATTGTCTATTTCCTTTCATTTTAATTAGACTTTTGCATGTATTATCTATTTCTTTTCATTTCTACGAAAACTCGCCTAGTATCACGATCCCGACCAAGGCAGTGACGAATAGGAAAAGAAAAGTAGATGACAGAATTCAATTGATGTGTTCTTGTCTAATCAATCAAACCTAACAAAGAGGAGGTTGACTGGGATAATAGATAATGATTAGTTGCCACACCATGTTAGCCAACCAAGCATCATAGTGAAATTTCACCTTCACCTTCACAAGAGGACCGGAAGAACTTAAGTTACTATCTTGTATGCGAATCTTCAGTTATAGTTATGTTGTCTAAGGTAATCGAGTAACCGAACCATGGGGAGCACAATTTCCATGTTGTCCCTAAAATTGAATGTTTTCTTGCATCATAGTATAGTGTTTAGTTTTATTTTGTTTTTGAATCACAACCCCCCTATTTAGAGATTTTAGTTATAGATACTCGAAATGGTTAATAGTGAAATCTTGCACTTAAACAGTGCATTCCCTATGGATTAGACTCTAACCTTTGATTAGGTTAATTACTGAGAGTGACCGCTTTCTTATCGGACTGTGAACATCATCAGAAGGCCATAGCACACAACTATTATGTTGCAGCTAGCGGAATGGTAATTGGCAAGGCCAAATAGAGTGATGGTGGACATTTTAGTCTAAGTGGGGTCTCTCATCTTCCCTATGGACTTCATCATCCTAGATTTTGAGATGGACCCTGAGGTCCTTTTCATACTCAAACACCTATTCCTAGCTACAGAAGGAGTATTAATAGATGTTTCAGCAGGGTGGCTTAATATGCAAGCCCATGTTAAGGCGGAAGTGTTTGATATATACAAGGCAATGAAGCTCACAGCTATGTATGAAGATCTGGTAGCTATCACAGTGATAGACACTACAGTCACTATAAGGCAGGTTGAGATTGAAGATCCACTAGCTAGAGTGTTGCTGAATCAAGGGCTAGTGGATGATGCTGAGGCCCGAGAAATTGAGAGTGCATTAAATACTCATAATATGAGTATTTTGCAAAAGATGAATAAACCCTTGACCAGGGTGTTGGGACCACCACCCAAACCCTCAATGGAAGAAGTTCCTCAATTAGAGTTGAAGCAATTACAATACCATCTTAGATATGAATTCCTTGGTGAAAATAATACATTACATGTAATCTTATCTACTTCATTAACTGAAGCCCAGATAGAAGCGGTTGTTGTGGTGCTGAAGAAACAAAAAAGAGCAATAGGGTGGTAGATGTCTGATATCCATGGCATCAGCCCAGACCTATGCATGCATAGAATATTCATGGAGGAGCGTCACAAACTAGTGGATCAACCGCAGAGGTGGCTAAATCCAATTATGAAGGAGGTAGTGAAGAAAGAGGTCATAAAGTGGTTGGATGTAAGGATCATCTTCCCAATATCAAACAGTAAATGGGTAAACCCTATATAATATGCCCCCAAGAAGGTCGGGATGATGGTTGTCACCAATGATAAGAACGAGTTAATTCTAATTAGTATGGTAACAGGGTTGTGAATCTGCATGGACTGTAGAAAATTGAATGATGCCATCAGGAAATATCATTATCTCATGCCTTTTATGGATCAGATGCTAGATAGACTGGCTAAGTAGGATTACTACTGCTTCCTAGATGGTTACTTAGGTTACAACTAGATCACTATTACACCCTAGGACCAGGAAAAGACAATCTTTACATGTCTATATGGGACATATGCTTTCAAATGCATGCCCTTTGGTTTATGCAATGCACCATCCACATTCTAAAGGTTCATGATAACTATCTTCCATGACATGGTGTAGAAATTTGTGAAGGTGTTAATGGATGGCTTCTCTATATTCGGGGAATCATTTGAGAGCTGCCTTAAGAATTTTGATAGAGTACTAGTTAATAAGGGGCCTGTCCTAGGTCACAAAGTGTCTCAAAAGGGGTTGGAGGTAGACAGAGTGAAGATAGAGGTGATCGACAAGCTGCCACCACCAATTTTGGTTAGAGGAGTTCGGAGCTTTGTTAGACATGCAGCATTTCTATTGCAGGTTTATTAAACACTTCTCAAAGATTACGAAGCCACTATGTGCCTTATTGGACAAAGAGGTACTGTTTCACTTTGATGACTCTTGTTTGTAGGCGTTCAAAATGTTGAAAAAGAAGTTGGTGGAGGCTTTGATCTTGGTAGCACCTGACTGGGGTCTCCCATTTGAGCTAATGTGTGAAGCCAGTGATATAGCAATGCAAGCGGTATTAGGGTAGCACAGACACAGTTTTACACTCCATATACAATGCCAGCAAGACCTTAGATATAGAACAAAGCAACTATATAGTTACTTAGAAGGAAATGCTTGCATTGGTGTATGCATTTGATAAGTTCAAAGCCTATTTGGTGGAGACACAAGTGGTGGTGTTCATAGAACGCATGTCAGTAAAGTATTTGCTCAATAAAAAGGATGCTAAGCTACTCCTGATCAGATGGATCCTACTGCTCAAAGAGTTTGATATAGAGATCCAGGGTCATAAGGGGAGCGAGATCCAGGTTCCTATTCATCTATCCCATCTAGAGACTGATGCTCACATAGGTGAGCAACTAATAATTAGAGAAGTGTTTCCTGACAAACAGCTATTAGCCATCGAGGTAGAACAATTACGATGGTTTACTAATATTTTAAACTACTTAGTAAGTAGTGTGTTGCCACCTGATGCAACATACCAACAAAAGAAGAGATTGGCCCATGATTCTAAGGCGTATATCTTAGATGAGCCATACCTATTCAAACAAGGAGCTGACCTCATGGTAAGAAGTTGTGTTTCAGAGGCAGAGATGAAGAAAATTCTTGAGAGATGTCATGCCTTTGTATATGGAGGTCATCATAGTGGTGATCAAAAAGTGTACAAGGTATTGTAGTCAGGTTTCTTTTGGCCCACGCTATTCAGAGATGCCATTCAATTCTCCGAGGCTTGTAATGCTTGCCAGAAAACAAGTGTTATATCCCGGAGCAATGAGATGCGCCTAAACAATGTTATGAAAGCTGAGATATTCAATATTTGGGGCATTGATTTTATGGGTCCATTCTACCATCATTTGGTTGGCATTATATTTTTATAGTTAAGGACTATGTAATCAAATGGGTAGAAGTAGCATCTCTTCTAACGAATGATGCTAAGGTGGTGAGCAAGTTCCTTAGAAAGAATAACTTCACATGGTTTGGTAGTCCAAGGGCCATTATTAGTGATAGCGGTACCCACTATATTAATCAAACCATGAAGAACTTGGTTTCAAAATATGGGATAAGGCACAAGATGGCGACAACATATCACCCGCAAACTAGTGGGCAGGTTGAGGTATCCAACTTAGAGGTGAAGCAAATGTTGTAGAAGACCGTGAGTGCCACCTAGAAAGATTGGGCAGACAAGATTAATCAAGCATTGTGGGCATATCATATTGTATACAAGACCCCTATCAGACCCTCTCCTTATAGGCTAGTGTATGGTAAGGCTTGTCATTTGCCCGTAGAGCTAGAGCATCAGGTGCACTAGGAGATTAAAAATCTAAATCTTGACCCAGAGCTCGCTGACAGGAAAAGACTTGAGAAGTGGAGGAGTTGGATGAATTCTGGCTCCAATCTTATGAGAATGCTAAGTTCTACAGAAAGGAGACGAAGAAGTGGCAAGACTGGCACATAATCAAGCTGAACTTTCAGTTGGGTCAACAGGTATTTCTTTTTAACTAGCATCTGGAATTGTTTCCAAGGAAATTGAGATCCAAATAATGGGGACCAAATAGAGTGGAGGTAACCCATGGTGAGGTAACATAGTTGTTTTCAATTAAAAAAAATCAAAAATCAGGTCTCATACAAAATGTGAAAAAATTTTGCACAAGTGCAGGTCCACGATTCCTCCGCGTCCCAGACCAAGCACAAGTTTGTCTGAATTTTTTCGTCCTCTGTTCCCAACTATCCATTGTGTATTTTTTTGTGTTTGCTTTGTCTAATACATTACTTTTAATGTTTTGAAGTATGTCCAGGTGTTGGGCGAATTTTTGGGGGTACCAAGCTAAAAATTAGAACTTTATTAAAGCTCAAAATAGTGAGCATTTGCGATGGTACCACGAAGCGGACCCATCGTGGATGCCCATTGTTTCTACATCCTTGCAAAAAAATTTATAAATGTTGGTCTACGTTAGCTCTGCGATGCAGAGGGAATGCAGATTCCTATTATCTCTGTCCTCAGGGAAATTATATGCTATGTGTAACTCTGTGTTCATTCCATGACATGGAGGGAATACGAAGATGTGCAATTTTTCCTGAAGTCAAACTTGGCCCCACCCCCTTTAATTCCCAAAACCATTTTCTCGCCCCTTTTTTTAATGTATAGCATGACCCCAAACCCTTATTTTTACCCTATTATTTATCGTTTCTCTTCTTCTTCTTCCCTCTCTCCCCATATTTTTGAACTCCATCGCTTCGTGAATCATGTGGGTCAACCACAACTGCATGAACTTCACTCTCCTTATCAAATATGTACTCTTTTCTTCGATTTTGCTTCTTTTCAAGATATCAACGTGGAAGTTTTTCATGATTTAGGGGTAAATTCGAAGTGGGTTTCTTGATTTATGGTTAATCTTAGAGTGATTCTTATGGGGGTGCATTTTTAGTGGATGATTGACGCCTATGCATGACATTTGTGTGTGAATTGTGTGCGTGAAAACCCTAAGTCGAAATTATGCCAAAAATTTGGGAAAGGTTTGGTGGGTTATATGTTCTTCCCCATGCCTTGTGTGCGAATTGTTGTTTGTATTTTCATTTGTGCCACATATTCAAGTATTAGGTTGAAGTCATACATCATGATGAGGGGTTGTTCTTGTAACTGTTGAAGAGGGCTTTTTGAGGGTCCTTCACCACACTTCTTGTTTGCTTTGTGATAGATAGGTGGAATCATGTAAAAGCTGAAGTGTGGGGTTGAATCCTTATCTTTGAGAGGCCAACTAGTGTGTTAGCAAACTAGGAATTTTGGGATGGTCTTGTAACTGATGAAAAGAGGATGAGTGGGGTGTTGAATTGTTCAACATTAAGATGGAATGTGAAGTGTACTTGTAACTGTCGAATATGATGTGGGGGCAGTGAAGGGCGAAATGATATAGCCCGAATGACTTGGGGAAGTTTGAGTGCCCTCGCCACACCGGCTTGAGTTCAAGTGTGGGGTCATACGAAGTATGGCCTATATACTGATTGTGCCCTACTATTTTCAGGTACAATGCCTTCAAGTGCACATTGTGGAGGGCAATCTATCCAACCAAGGGTTGCCACCACACGGAAGTGGGCATGAGATATTCCAAGCATG
The DNA here is from genome assembly GCA_025642045.1 of Solanum sejunctum. NCBI lineage: Eukaryota > Viridiplantae > Streptophyta > Magnoliopsida > Solanales > Solanaceae > Solanum > Solanum sejunctum. Next base: position 4,846 of record JAOTQJ010137125.1, on the reverse strand, counting down.
CCAAGGGACACTAGGAGGAGACAACAGACCCAATTTGGGCCAAGGCTATCAAGAGAAAAGGAAAGTGGTGGTATCAGCCTCATGATGAGACGAAGTACTACCCTAACATACCTATTGATGTAGATTCCCATTGGGAAGGGTACCCCTAGATTCTGAATCGATACAATCAATTAGGTTTGGGGTTCTTCTAACCACTTATGCCATGCAATTTGAGCTTGGTTAGGAAATTCTACGCCAATGTGCGTGAAGTGTCGTAGTCCCAATTGGTGATTGTTCGACAATTAGAGGTGAACTTCTCAACTCTGGCTATCAACCCAGATTCTGGGCACCCCAAAAGAGATCCCAGCGGGTGCTTTCAACAAGCTTTACTTTTATCTGCCTTATCAGGCTATCAGATGCACTATTTTAGGGCGGAGGTCCACAACTAAATGGGTATGATATGCTGAGCGTGGCTATCATTTTTCCTTTCTGTTTGCTCACATGTCTAAGGAGGCTCGGGTCATGGCGAAGATAGTGACACTCTCTTTTTTTTTCTAAGATAGCACTTCACCAATGTTACGAAAGGTAGAGTTTACCTCATGTATGCAATCATCATAGGCATGCAGCTGAATTACAGAGCGATCTTTCGACACATGATGAGGAAGACCAAGACCCATAAGGGGTGCAAGTATGCTTTTGGGGGCCTTATCACTACTTTGTGTCATGCTACAGGTGTCCCTGAGGAGGACGCTGACTACTACCTGGTCATCCAGGCTCCCCCTATTTGCCACCAACATTAAGAGGCCTGATGTGACCTTGGGCCTTGTCTTGACCACGATAGAGAAAGCCTACTAGGATGAGTTAGTTGTGAGCTGCATGTATGGCTTGGAGATGTTGTGATATTGGACTGGTAGCCGGCCATCCACGAGAGAAGAGTTATATGAGGTTGAGGTAGAATATCCTCTCAATGACCATGCCAAAGTGGTACTTATGATTGGACCTTGGTTCATTGAGCCAGTGGAGTATGATATTCCTACGGACTTTAAGAAGGCACACAAGAATGATGATGAGGATGAGGCTGAAGAGGATTACATAGCTGATGAGCCTCTGGTGTATTTAGGGGGTGAACCCATCCTACCTGGCCCTAATAATGCTTGAGCACCACAGTACTCACCTTGCAGGTTATGTATGGTTACCACTGAGAGGAGTACTAAGTTTAAGTGTGGGTTGGGAATCACTTTATTCTGTTCATATTACTTCTGCTACTATTGCCATATATTAAGACCATTTTTGTGTTTGCTTTGTTTTTATTTCTAGACATCTATCCTAATGTAGGGTTGAACATTTTTAATTTTATGTTGTCTTTGTAAGTACTAGTTGTTGTTAACTATTTTGACACATAGATGCCCTTATGCTAATATTCTGTGAATTCACTAAGTTATTGGTAGTTGTGTGTCTATGAAAATTAGCTATATTAGTCATAGTTGAGTGATATGGACCTATGATGGATTGATGACAACCGTCCTAAGGGTATTCCATCAAATCGAGTTCATGTAGAGTGTGGTAGTATACGAACGAGCATCGAGCGCAAACTTTTTAACATAGTTAATAAAAGCTGCTTGAGCATTGTAAACCACAATTATATGGTTGCTTAACTAAATGAATTCATGTGAATACCATAATAGAACTCTAGTGCTAACCTTGTGATGAAAATGTCCCTAGAGTGAGCGAGCTAATTGTGAATCTATGTTGTGATAGGCTCTAGAACTTACCTTCTATGTAGAATAGAATTAGTAGGAATCAGAACTAGAGGAGAGGATCTAGGCATTTCTTTGATAGACGAAGACAACCCTAGTTAGCCCTTGTTGAGCCTTAGCCTATTCTTTAACTAACCACAATTTTAGCCAATCCTTTTTCTTGATAATATACCCGTTTATGAACCTAATTCCCTAGTGCTTTAGCATGGTGAATAAGAATAAAGAGAACTTGATTGGACACCTGAGAGTTGAAAAATAGTGGAGTGTCAAAAAAAAAAGAAGAGAGAAAGATATAAAAAGTGTCAACCAAAATATTGTTGGTCCGTGTTGCCTCTACATCACAGGAGAAAACACAAATGCACACTATTTTGGTACCAAAACAATCCAGTTATCCAATGTTGATCCATGATGCCTCTACATCGCGGATCCATCGTGGATACATACTGATTCAAAAAAAATTATGTTTTGTTCTTTCTCTTTTCCTTTTTATTTTGTTTAGTCATTGTATGTTTATTGTGTTGACGTATTTGTAGTGGGGTTATTTTGTGGTCAGATATAAATAAACAGGAGTACTTATATCATTAACTCAAGAATGGTAATGAAAGTTTGTGAAGCAAGGAATCATGAGAAGATGTGAAGTGTGTACTATGGGCACGTGGGAATTGAACCATGTTAACCATATCCATAAATGTATCATACCTACCCGCAGCCTACATTACAGCTAGACAAAGACCTACATGATCTTGTGAGGAAATTCCAACTAGGTCTATATTTATACTAAGGGCAAGCTTATGTAATCTAGAAGCAATTTGATACATCTTTTCAGAGAGAGAAAGTTGTTTATGTACCCATTCTTAATCTTTGGATTAGATTTGTAATGGTGTGCATGGGTAATTCTTCTTAGTGACTGCACATGAAAATTCAAGGTCAGTAACTAGATGAACTGTTAAATATTCTACATTAGTTCTACACATGAGTGCAAGGAGCAAGTAGTTTCTACCCAGGGCATCAGCAGTTGTTCAACATGGTTCATAGAGTGTGGTTGCATGATGTTTGTTGTACATACTACCATTGGGAGTCTCATGTATGCGTAGTAGTTTTCCCGAGGACTGACATGACTCTAAGTTGGGGGTGGTGATCTTAGCCATATTTATACACCTAATTAGCCAATAATACCCATAAATAGAGTGAATTCAAAAGATAAATTAATAGAGTCTAGGTGTTTGAGTGTCATTTTCTCTTATTTTGCTAACGTAGGGCCAAGTGCACCTGTTGGTTATGTTTTTGCAAGATTTTTTTGCTTTGACTGGAAAGTTTGGTGTTAAACTCAGACTTTTGGGAAGAACACAGTTTGGAACTCGAAGGAGAAGAGTTAGTAGGAGCATCCAAAAGACCAAAAGTCCATGTGGAAAACTTAGGAACAAGGTTGTAGAAGCTAAAAAATGCAAAAAAAAGGTGCGAAGCTGAAAAGTATGCAAGGTTCGCATCACAGACTTGTGAAACTAATTTGCAAAACTACTTAGTCAACAATTTAAGCAAAAAGTCAAAAACACAAGGGCTCTGCATCACAAAATTGAGGACACGATGCAAAAAAGTCAAATTACGGGATTTATTATTACTCTATCTTAGACTTTAGGTTTTACATTTTGTTTTATGTAAGAACTGCAGTAGGGACGATGGAGAACACTTTTCCATCGTATTTTGGTGTTAATTTAATCTTTAGGCTTTGGTTTTTGATGTTGTCCACTTCATTCATGAGGTATTCCACGCTCATGAGTGGCTAAATCTCCATATTCTGGGGTTGTAGCCATAGACTATGTGTACTTCTTATCTTTTAACATCTATTAATAGTCTCTTTCGATTATTCCTATGTTATTTTTATCTATACTTCGTAGCCTGATCAACTTTGGAGTAAATCAGTTATTCACTATTGATTCGAAAGATGTTAGACTGGATAGAAACAATAGTATAGGGAGCTTGTTCAATACTAGGAAATTAGGTTGATTCATGTAAGGGAGACTAGTGACAACGACCCTTACACCTCACTTGGTTCATATACGGGAAGATAGCTTTAGTGAATTTTTATTGGTCTATCTACCCGCCTAATGATATATTTAGGTAGTTAATAAAGGTAGACAACAGAGACATGCAACCCTATTAAGGTAAATTAAACCTGGGGAATCAATAATCAGGAAACCAAACATAGGTAGACATTATTAAGATTAGATAGAGTCATGAAGGTTACAACCTAGGAATTATCCATCCATTGATATTTTGTCGTTAAAAACATATTAGTTTACTAGAAATTTGTTCTTTACCATTTATTTTACTAAATTCCAACACTCATTTTACTAAAAGTACCATAAATGTGATAATCGAGAGTGATTACTAATTACAATCAAATCCTTTGTGTTTGACAGCCCTGCTCTTTAAATAGATCAAATATATTACTTGTGAGACCATGTACACTTGCGTGTGTTGGGGATTAGCACCTGGTTACACCAAAATGTATAGAGATTTGAGGGGTATATATTAGTGGGGAGGTATCAAGAGATACACTGCCAAATTTGTTTCCAATTATCATAGTTGTCAACAAGTCAAAGCCAAACATTAAAGGTCGGGTAGCCTAGCACAAGACATAGTGATTCCTACTTAGAAGTGGGAAGAGATTCATATGGATTTTATGGTTGGTTTGCCTAAGACTAAAAACTATTTTGATTCCATTTGGGTTGTGGGTGATAGGATGACAAATTGACTCACTTCCTACCTATTAGGAACACATATGGGCTGAGTATTATGCTAGGTTTTATATCTATGACTTGGTGAGGTTGCATAGGGTTCCTTTTTCCATCATATTGGATCGTGGTGCTTAATTTACTTCAACACTTTTTGAGGTCCTTTCAAAGGGGTCTTGGTACAAGAGTTAAGCTTAATACGACCTTTCACCCTCAAACGGATGGCCAAACCGAAAGAACTATCCACACACTTTAGGCTATGCTTAGGGCTTATATCTTAGAGCTTAAGGGTAGTTGGTGTCACGACCCAACCCAGGGGCCGTGAATGGTGCCGATAGGGCACCCGGACATACACTTATACTGAATCTCCATTTA